>JAWNMY010000090.1:9660000-9715000 GCA_035043505.1 Drosophila setosimentum | reverse complement strand
TTGTGGCGAGTGTTGCGGGTGTAGCATCAAATGGGGGGGGGGGAGTAAGATGAGGATGAGGATGAGGAGGAGTAGGGGTAGGGGTAGGGGTAGGTAAGCGCTGTCCGCTGCAGATAATGATGATGTTTTTGTAGCTGCCGCGTTGCCTGTTAATAAATTTATTATCTTGGGAATATGCGCGAGCGTCTGGCTAAAGCAAAGCGAACTGCGACGTTGACTGCGACGCTGACAGAGGTAAATGCAGAGGCAGTGGCAGCGGCAGCAGCAGCGGAAGTGCCTCGTTGATTTGAAATGGAGCCCTGGGTCTGGGCCATGCCGCAAATTTATTATGATTAAAGTTGAAAAGTTGAAATTGATGCTGCAATAGTTGGAGGCAACAAGGGCAACGAGGGATGGCGCGGGGCAAGCGTAAAGACACCGAGTGTAGTAAGAAAAAAAAAAAAAACAGTGCGACAGCGAGAGATGGAACAACAATAATAATAACGATAACGATAACGATAGCGATAAATATAAACGTTTAACTATAATCGTGCCCTCAGCTTACAAAAGAGCTGAAATAAGTGAATAATACTCATAAGCAATCACTGTTGATCGCCAGATTGAAGACAACAAATATATCAATATATATATATAAGTATATATATAAATAAATATCAGGATGCATTAGTATTTCTCATTCTATATGGGCAACATTTAACTAACTGTTTTGGTTTGGTGTCTCAAATTGCAGATTGCATTTCTATGTGCAACTCTGCCTCCGCGGCCCCCATTGTGTTCTTCCTCTTTATCTTAGTATTTATGTATATATGATATGATGGATAAGATTTGATGGGTACTCACCATAACGATGCTCCACTTCTTGCATATGTGACGCAAAGCTTTTTTGTAGCATCACGGTTTCATGGTCCAGAAGTTCTTTTTGGGTTTCGCCCCAGTTGCTGTCATTGTGGCAGCGACTCCTCCACTTGTGCCCGTTCCCGTTCCCGTTCCCGTTCCAGTTGCCATTGCAGTTGCCGTTGCCATTGCCAAACCCGATGCCGAACCACTTGACGAAACAATGGAACGTCCCGAGCCGCGCTGCTGATCCGCTGAGCAGCGACGTGGATAATTAAATGGTGACATCGAACTGGAGCTGCCTGCGACAGTCTCGGCAATGCCCATATTCATAGCCATGCCCATATTCATGGCGCCCATATTAATGGCGCCCATATTCATGGACATGCCCATATTCATGCCCATGGGCATGCCCATTCCCATGCCCATTCCCATGCCGGCAATGCCCTGATCCTCGCCACAGCTGGCCATGCTGCTCTTCGATGTGGATGTGCCCGACGCTGTCGAGGATCGACAACTGCGCAAATTGTGTGGCAAGGTGTTTGTGTGCTGTATGTGATGATTATTATTATTATTATTGTTGCTGTTGCTGTTGTTGCTACTGTTGTTGTTGTGGCTATTGTTGCTGCCGTTGCTGTTGCTGTTGCTGTTGCTATTGCAATTGCTGCCTTGGGCCATCAGGTTG
This sequence comes from Drosophila setosimentum, assembly GCA_035043505.1. NCBI lineage: Eukaryota > Metazoa > Arthropoda > Insecta > Diptera > Drosophilidae > Drosophila > Drosophila setosimentum. The sequence goes on along the minus strand of JAWNMY010000090.1, from coordinate 9,713,481 downwards.
GTTGTGTTGTGTTGTTGACTGTGACCATGATTGTGATTATGGCCATGACTGAGACTCTGATTCTGACTCTGATTTTGACTGTGACTCTGACTGTGACTCAGACTCTGACTGTGACTGTGACTCTGCTGACTGTGGCTATGGCTGTGGCTTGTGGGCGTGGCTGTTTTATAGTAGCGCAAACTTTCATTGTAGCTGGCGCCGCTGCTGCTGCCGCTGCCACTGAATCCGCTATCGAGATCACCCTCATCGAACTCAGGATTGATGCAGCTGCTGTGCGCATGATCCTTCAGCTCCATGCTGTTCAATGTGCTCGACAGATTCTCCAAGCTGGCGTGCGAGGCTGAGCTCGAGTTGGATGCGGCGCTGGTAGCAGCGCCACCCAATAAGCCACCGCGACGCGGTCGCTGCTGACCACTGGCCGTCAGTACGTTGCCCTTGCCGCCCTGCACCAACTGTGACGACTGCGACGCTGAGCAGTTGGCAACAACAGCACTAACGCTGCCACTGGCACTGGCACTGCCGCTGCCACTTCCACTGCCACTGCCACTGCCGCTGCAGCTGCTGTTGCTTGTGGCAGATGCCTCATGCTGGACATCATTGGAACTGGCACTGGGCGGCGGTGGATTGGCATGGCTGGGACTGATGTCCGGTGGCGTCGGTGGCATAATCAATGCCTCCAACGACAAATTGAGCTCATCGAGCACACGGAAATGATTGTGCTGGACGCGACGCAGCTCCTCCTTCACATTGCCCGCACTCGATGTGGCGATCCGATTATCGGATAACACTTTCCGTATCTTCTGATCGCTGACCTCCTCATACAGATTCTCGGTGGTGCCGTACCGTGTCGTATACGTATGTCTGTCCCGCTCCTCGGCACTCGGCGACGACGATGTCGATTGTCCGCTGTGCGACGACGACTTTGAACGGAAACTTTTTGCCAACAGGGCGCGTATCGAGTTGCGAGGCGGACTCTTTGATTGGCCGCCATGATGATGCTGATGTTGATGCTGTTGATGCTGCTGATGCTGCTGATGCTGCTGCTGCTGCTGCTGCTGCTGCTGATGATGATGATGATGATGGCCATTGCCCTGACCCTGAACCTGAACCTGACCATGCCCATGACCCTGGGCGGGCACATTTGTATGGCATTTGGCTGCACCGGGCTCATAGTATGCATAGGAGTAGACATGATTAAAGGGTGCCGCAGCAGCAGCAGCTGCAGCTGCAGCAGACCCAACACCACCACCACCGCCCGATCCACTAGCCCCACCACCTGCACCACCATTGTAGGCCACATGCAGTGAGGCTGTCGAGGACATGCCAGCGGAAGCGGATGCGGATCCGGCCCCATGCGAGGGTGTGGCACTGCTGCTGCTGGGCGTCATAACGCCAGCAGCGAATCCATAATCCAGCGATGAAGTCGACGATGACGACTGTGTATTGGTTGTGATGGTGGCGCTGGTTGGCTCAAAGCGCTCCATTGTGGCAGCAATATTCTTGCGTGACCACTTTACCTAAAAACAGCAGGAAAGCAACGAAACCAAAGAAAGAAGAATAAATTGAATTGAAATGCTTTCAAATTTGAATGCTTAACTAAAACCGATTTAATTCAAATCGTTAACAGATAACAGTTAAGAGATAAGAGTAAAGAATATATATATATATATATATATATATATATATTTACTAATATTGAAATTTTGTTTATTTATTCTATTTTTATTGGCTATTCTAAAAATGGAAATAGTTGTCGACGGAGATTTTTGGCATACATTTGAAATCATTGGATTTGGTGGCACATTTTGGATTATCTACAGCTTAAAGCTTATTTATGGCAAGCCAATTCAGCACTTCAGTCCTCATGAATATATATTTATTTATTTATTAATATTTATGGATTCCAACTTTCAATGTTGTTTATTTTCTCATTTCGGCTGGCATAATAACAACATAATCAAAAACAAAATGCCAAATAAATTGCTGCTGACGTTTGTTTACCAATGAAATGATTAAGGAATTTAGCAGAGTAATGCAATTAGATCTCAGAGAGAGAGAGAGAGAGAGAGAGAGACAGAGAGTGAGTGAGAGGGATCATCAAATCAAATGACAGATTAGCATATCAAACTGATGCCATAATGTTGCCAATAATGATGCCAGCAGGCCACAGCATGCCACAGCATGCCACAGCATTTACTTTCAATTAATTCAAAATAATAATGTTACCTGCTGTTCGACATCCATTTTGTGGTTGCTGCGGCGACTGTGGCCGCGTCGTCGACGCTCCGTGAAGGGTTCGCTGTGGCCGCCGCCTTGGAGCAGCAGCAGCTCACCATTTTGCTGTGAGGCCGAGGCTGGTGGCGTTGGCATACAGAACTCAATGCTGTCCATGTCATCCGGAAATATTAGATCGCCCCGATGCCCAGAATGATGATGGCCCAGCGTTGCAGCGGCACCGGCACCGGCACCATGACCCAATCCACCCATGCCCATGTTCATGCCCATGCCCAGGCCATGACCGTGCTCGTGGCCACCACCGTGACCAGCACTGTGAGCGCCGTGTCCATGTCCATGGCCATGTCCGATGGCATGGCCGTGGGTGCTGTGACCACTCCTGGTGAGCTGATTGCGTTGAATGTGCCGCATCGAACCGTGTCCTCCAATGCCGGGTGCACTGTGCACGGCCACCGATGTGGTCTGTCCAGCCAGCTGTTGTTGTCCATGCTGCGGCTGCGCCGGATAATCTGCCGGCGGTGGTGGCGCAAAGCTTGCAAATTGTGGCGAGGCACAACGATTCTGAAATTTGGATGCAGTGCTGCTGGCGGCGCTGCCTGGATACATGGTGTGGCTGCTGCTCTTCGACAGTTGTTGGCTGGCGCAAAGGTATCGTTATCGTTATCGTTATCGATATCGATATTATTATTATTATCGATTGTTCAAAGTGCGGACGCTTACTCAAGCCAAGCTGCCAAAGCGCATCATCTGCTAGAGAGAGTGGAGAGAGAGAGAGAGAGAGAGAGAACAAAACCATTAATCAGCGATGGAATTGAAAGCGCTACAAATGCGCATGCGGGCGGGCGGATGGGGCAACAGTTACAGCAATGGATACAACACCACCAAAGCCAAAGCCAAAGCCAAAGCCTAAAAACAGAAAGAGAAACAGAAACAGAAACAGAAAGAGAAGGAGAATAACGACACATGACTGACATGCCATGCCAAAATCCCACAAATAAAAGCTGGAATTATGAGCTTTGCTGCGGCACTGAAGCGCAGCGAAAAACTCCAATCCCAATTTATTTATGCGACCGCCAAACAAAACATTGTTGCCGCCACAACAACAACAACAACAACATCAACAACAACAACAAGAACAGAACACGCATGTAAAACATTTGGCGTTGGCATGCCAAGTCTCAGTTCCCAGTTCTCAGTTCTCTGTTCCCAGTTCCCAGTTGCCAGTTGCCAGTCGGCAGTTGGCAGTTGGCAGTTCCATAGCTGGCCACTCGACGAATGCCATAAAACAGCATTAAAGCTATTAACAGCCACCAAGCACAGGCAAAGTTTTTCGGTATACCCTGTAATCGGTTAACAGCCAACAAGGTATTTGCATTTTCGTATAAAACACAAATAGCAGCTACACATATGCATATGATTACCATAAGGGCAGCTATATGCCCTATATATCTAGATCTATACATCTATATATCCATTCTTTTATTATTATTATTATTATTATTATTATTATTTAATGATTGTTGTCTTTGCTTTTGCTAAATTTCAAGCGATTTTTCATCACATTTTTCCTAGAATACTTTACAGAGTTCAATTCTTGTTTTCTTTCGCAGGGTATCTGGCAGTCGTGCTGCTGACACAGACACAACACCACACACCCACTTCATTCCCATTGCGTTCTTTCATCATCCGCATACGTCTCGTGCGTGTGTGACTGATAGCAGAGCCGAAAGTGAGATCCGCTCTATCTTCGTTTCCCGCAGCTGCCACATCAACCCTACCCCCCCGCAGCCCCCGCATCTCCCGCTAGCCACGACACCCCCTCCACCCTGGTAATCCGTACACCCGCAGCTGGCCACCCACTTTTACGAGCGTGACCATAAATCAATCAGAGCAGAGCACAAGGCGCAGATCCCATTTATGAGTCTAGGGGCAGCAAGGGGCAAGAGTGCTGCAGCCAAGCTAATCCTTGAGGCAGCCAGCCAACCAGCCGCACAGTACTTGCCTCAAGGCCACGTTTGCAAATGCCGCAGAACCAATTGAAATTCGCTGCAACTCGCTGCCTGCAAGAATTCATCCTTCTTCTGCATTTTTCTTCTTTCTTTTTTGGTTTGGCTGGTTTTGCAACAGAGATTTCTTGATTTTGTTATTGTTATTGTTATTGTTGTTGTTATTGTTATTGTTATTGTTATTGTTCTTTGTTTTCATCAGCATTTTGGTTGTTTGCGTTTGTCTTTGTTGCTTTTCTTGTTGGCATTCCGATTTCAATGCACAGCAATAACGAACTACAAACAACAACAAAGCAGGCTGGCAGACTGGCAGACTGGCAGGCAGTTGCAAAAAGCCAGTTGCAACAGGGCAACAGGCAATCATTTTTCTCCCACGCTGATTGATATATCAAATTGATAGCCGTGTGCCAAAGCCAAAAATGTTTAGTTGCTTTTTATTATTGCACTGGCCAATGCACCAGCTGGCTAAGCCATCCCCACCCACACCCACACCCACACCAGGCCATCCCTTGCACTTTCAGCTAACCGTTCGCTCAGTTTGCCAGACTCCGTCCTCTCGTTCAAAACTATTTGCTTCTTTAGTTTGCCTAGATTTATCTCCTCATTTTTTTTCTTTTTTTATTGGTATATATATATATATATATATATATTATTTTTATTTTTGCTTTATTTTGTTTGCTGGCCTTTTTGCGTTTTAGGCGATTGCATTTCACATGCAAATTTTAACGAGTTGTTTGTGGTCGTCTATGGACGCCTGCCCCAACAACAATCGGCGTTTATTTGCAGGCAACATTTTGATTTGGCTGATTGAGTTTTTTTTTCATTTTTCATAGAGAACAAGCAACAATGCTGAAGGCAACAGAGCTCGACAGGCACATACCCTGTATATATGTCTATCAAAAGTCTAAGTCCAATATGCATATATATATATATATATATATATATATATATATGTGTGTGTGTGCGTGTGTGTATACAGAAAATAGCTGAAATAAAGCAACACGATTTCTCCGCTGCTTATTTATACAGATCATCAATATTATAACAAAATATTCTACTTTTTAGATTAGAAATATATATTTTTATTTATTGTTAGCAGTAATCGATTTGTCCATTACTTTATCTGCGTATAGTATTTGATATTATTCATTTGGCTATTATACCTTTTACCAATCTGCCTGTTATATCATTTTGCACAACTTAATTCGACCCTTTTACACATTTTCAATGGGTGCAGGGTATGAAAATAAAATCTGAACAACACTTTCAAGATAACCGGCTAGAAATTGCCAAAACTACCCACTAAAATCACTTTTTTTTATTTTTATTTTTTCAATTAAAATCATAAAGCCTTGCCATAAAATATATATGTAGAAAATGCATTTTTAGCAAGAATTTGTGGGAAGCCAAATATTTTCAATTTATATATGTAGTTTCTCAGTCCAAATCATTTCTAATAAATATAAATATATCAAATTTATTTATATTAATTATAGTTGATATTTAGACTTGCTAATAAAAATAAATAAAAATATAATTGTTCTGGTTTATTCTCATTTTGATATTTTATTTATTTATTTTTTTAAAGCTCAAATTGCCTTTTTGAAAATATTGTCAGTTGCTCCAGCTTTAGTTATTTATAACAAAAACCTTTTAATTGCTTCAATCAATTGATTGAGAATTTATCTGTGACACGTATCAGATATCCTAAGAAATTAATTCTAAGGCATTTTAAATATTTATTAACATCGTTAGGTGAATGTATTTTCTATAAAAGTTATTTGTTTGGAATTCGATTGCCTTCTGCTGCATTTGACTCGGCGCAGATTGACTTTGATATACTTGTTCTTGGTTGCATTCCAAATACGGAATACAAACCTGATTGCCACGTACCAGCAACACCTTAACCCTCTGCCAACCCCATCCCCCCCCTCCAAGCACAACATTGCAAGCATGGTTTAAGGTTGTTAAGTTTATATAACAACATCAGCAGCAACCACTTTCAGTAAATCAAGCTTGTAACTCAATTATCTGAAGTTGATGAATAAACAAAGGTAAAATCCTGCAAGCAAAAACTCAACAGGTTTGCCACTGATAGCCAAAAAACAAAATTAAATAAATAACTAAACAGAAAAAAAAAACCAACTTACAACTGGGCAAAAACTCATTAGCCCAATACACACAGAGACACACACACACATATATATATATATATTTATATATATTTATATATATTTATATATATACATGCCACTTTTTCTAGATGTGCTGTTCATTAAGACATTTTGTGCATGTTGCACATCATTAGAAGCCAAAGGGATTCAAAACTAATCCGAACGAGAGATGGCAGCTGATAGAAGTGAGAGTCTTGTTGCGGCATGTGTGGAATGTGGAATGTTTTATTAATTTGGACAATGGCTTGTCGACACGTGGCTGCCACCCAATTACCGCCCACAGGTTGGCAACCCTTAGTGTTTTTGTATGGCGAAGAATGCATTGATGTCAATGCGTTGCCATCGTTTATTCACACACTCGTTCAGTACTCAATCACTCACTCACACTCGCACTCACACTCGCACTCACACTCACACTCGCACTCACACTCACTCATTGCTGCAGGCATTCATTCATTTATTCATTTAGCTGGCATTGGAGTTAAGCCTTGAGTCCATTTAGCACCATCATGGCACCATGCGACCATGCGACCATCTGAGGATTGGATAATTTGGCTGGACACCGGACTCGCTTATTGGCTCGTTGAGTGCAACTGTAATTTGCAACATGCAACTGCAACTGAAGTCGAAACGGAAACCGAACAACAGTGATCCCCGAAGCCAGCTGCTTCCACACTTCCCATCCACAGCCATTCTCCACGTAATGGCTTTAATTAACATGCAGCCCAGGAGGAGCTGTTGTTGGTGTTGGTCCACTTGTGGCAACTGGCACCTGGTTGCAAGTGGTTCGCTGGCTCAAATGGACGTTGTTGCCACAATTCGGAACAGCGTACAAAACTCAAACACAAAATGTGGGCCAACATTTGGCAGAGCAACAACAACATCAACAACAACATCAACAACAACATCAACAACAACAATTTAATGAAAACGAAGTTTTGTTGTTTCTTTGGGTTGCTTTGCTTTCTTTGAGCACTCGCTTCATTTTAGCTATTGCCCATAACATCGCAATAATAATAATAAGTGCAGCTTCAATAACAATGCCAAAATGAATGAATAAATGAATATATAATAAATACACAGAGCAAAAAAGCGAAAATGCCAAATTAAAAAAAAAAAAATAGAAGAAGAAGCAATCTCAAAACAAGGAATGGAATGGAAAGAAAGAAACCAACAAACTTATTTGCATTGATTACAAATATTGATTGTAAATCTATTGCAGAGATTCGAATGCCTTTGTTGAATACTCACTATTTATGAACCAGCAATTTTTTGTTGTTGTAAGTCATCAACATTAATACTTGACTTGAAATGAGTCTAAACTCTTAGCTGATTACTGAAATAATTTATTTATATTCAATTATCTGTATCTACAATAGCCACAACAATTGACCCTTTCTCTCTCTCTCTCACTATCTGCCACAATATTTTTCTTACTCTCTCTCTCTCTCTCTCTGTCTCTCTTCTATATAGATCTCATTAACCATTTCCAAATGTCAATGCTTTAATTTGCTATTAGAACTCGGTTATGTTCGGCTTGTACAACAATTATCTATAAATATTGTTGTCAGTGTTTGTGACACAAGTTTGTGACTAGATATTAATTTGAAGCACTCAAAGCATTCGACGGTTTAGCGACAAGTCAAATAGCAACTCTCGTTTATGTTTTTCCGGCAACAACAAACCAAAAAAACAAAAAAACGAAAAAAATAAATGAAAATAAATAAAACAAAACGAAAACGCAAAAGCCAAAAACAATCCTTTCGCTACGGCTAAGACGAGGGCTCTACTTTTATTTCTGCCGTCATCTTGTTTAGCTAGTGTCAAGTCTAATTCACCGCAATCAGCCACCCACCCAGACGACACCAGGCACACACCCACACACCCACTCAGACATATAGAACCAGATGCGAGCATACAACTCCTTGCTGCCGCTCCGCTCTGGAAGCTGGAAAAAGCAAAGCAATGGTAAATCTAACCAAATGCCAACACAAATTTTGTTTGCGCTTTGTATTAGGTTGACAAAAATCAACACCACCCGGACGGACAGAGAGACGGACGGACGGACGGACAGACAGACGAAGACGATGACGACGAAGACGACGATGACGACGATGACGACGACGTTGTTGGAGCTTTCCCTCAATCAGAAGTAAGAGACTGGATAGGGGAATAGGAGCGGGTGGCAATGTTACAAGAGATAGATTTATGTTGCCAAACCGCCCACATGCATATGATGGGATGAGAGCAGGAGGAGGGGCAGAGGCAACACAACTGTCTATCTGCGTGTGTCTCTCTGTGTCTGTGTGTCTATCTGTCTGACTGTGTGTGTGTGCGTGTGTGTGTGTGTCTGTGTGTGTGTGTCTCTGTGTGTGTGTGGGTTTTAGCTGTTTGTCTTTTGCAAATGTTGGCAATATTTTGCGGTAAAAGGTGAATTTATTAGCACTCCCCCCACGCAGCCAGTTCGTTTTTCTTTCAAATTATGCTCGCCATATGTCTGTCTCAATTCCCACTCTCTCCGGCACACACACACACACACACACACACACACTCCCCCCTCTCCCTTAGCCATTTGATACTCCACACACACACACACACACACTAATGCAGCGCAACTCTTTAACTTGGCCAAGATTGAAGTTTGTTTTATTGTTGCTGACTGCATCGTCTGCTGTTTACCCCAGCCACTATACTCAGCCTCCCTCAGCACACCACACCCCACCCCCCCCCCCCTCTTCCCCACCACATGCCCCTCTTGGTCCACTTGGTCCCATTCTTATCGTAGGCGCTGCAATTTAAAACACATTTTCGGGGATTAAAATCTTGACAAATCATAAACAAAACGGCGACGCCGAGGCAGCTGCATGGCCAGCACGCAATTACAGATACATTTGTATCTGTATCTGTATTTTTGTCTGTTGCTGCATCTGTAGCTGTAGCTGTAGTTGTGGCCGATGCCGCCGTTGACTGATTTACTTTGGCCTAACAGAAAAGATACCCAAAAAAAAATAAGGAAAAAGAAAAGAAAACAAAACCAAATAAAAAGTCACAGAGCCCCAAAAAGCCACAGACAATGACAATAAAATGCCACACACAAAAAACACACACACACACACACACAACGCGCAGGCAGCTGAGATGCATATCTCAGAGCAAGAAGAAGCAGATGAAGAAAGACAGAGAGTGAGAGAGAGAATGAAAGAAAACATGTTATATGGAAAAACGCTCGGAGCTTCTCAACTTTTGTCCAACGACACTTTATGAAATAGAAAATGAAAATCTTTAGCTAGAGTTTAAGATAGAGGGCAATGGAGGAGCGTGCAAGGTGCGGGGGAAGGGGGGGTAGGAATGATACCTAATGCCAGCGGCAGCCGCATAAAAGCCACAAGATACGCATCTTATGGATTGTTGCTCTTGAATTTTTAAGCCGATTTTTGGTTGACTTTGCTGCGACATAAAACACAATAAAACTGATATAAAAACGATGGCCCCAAATTCAGATGTTGTTGTTGTTTTGTTGTTATTGCTGTTGGGTGACAACATGCAATGGGCAGATGGACAGATGGACAGCGTTGGCTTACGGCTAAAGGGTGGGGTAACAAAAACTGACAACGCTTTCAGCGCATGTCAATGTCGACATTTTCAAATTCCAATAAGTTTTCTTGTTGTTGTTGTTGCGATGTTCTTTGATAAAACGGTAAAATAAACAATATATATATATATATATATATATATATATATATATATGGGGCGCTCTCTTTCAAGTGAATTTAGAAACTTACCAGCAAAGTCAAAAAAAAAAAATAGAGCCCAATTTCCAGTTGCCAGATTTCAGTTGAGATTTTATGAATATGGAAATGCTGTAATCATAGAGAGAGAGAGAGAGAGAGAGAGAAAGAGAGTGTGAGTGAGTAAGAGAAAGCAAGTGAGTACAATTTAATTAGCATGCGTACACTTTTGGCATACACTGTAAAAGGGAATAATAAGCAGCAGAAGCAGCAGAAAAATGAAAAGCTCATCAAAGTAAAATTTGCATGTGGAATGCAAATGTTCCATAAAGCGTAGGAAATTGAGTTATATGTATATATAAATATGACAAGCTGAGACATGCCTGCCACACACACACACACACACACACACACACACACAGATATATATATATATATACCCTACATATGTATACATAATGTATTGCGATATCAATGTTAACTTAGTGCTGAAATTGCATACCAAATTTGTGTTGCAATGTTTGTCAAATATTTCGATATTGTTGATATCTGAATGCCTAATTAAATTCCTTAGTTGCTGGGAGCCGGTATGGATATTAGCTATTACGAATATTATTGCATTACTGTTGCATTGCTGCTCTGCAAATTCTTGTGAGACACAATCAGAGTGGAATTTAATCACAATTGCTATCTATTTGCGGAACAATTCAAATTGACTGGGTTCTATTGTCAAACTTGCAATTGATATTTATTATTTTGATAATAATTTGACATTTGTGGATTTCCAAATTAATATTGTTTATGGGCTGCTTTCAATACTTTAGCTTGCCAAGGGTATTTTCCAGTTTTATTTTATTCAGTATTCAACAATTTCAGCTTGCCAACATAAATTTGATTTATTGCCAGCATTTTTTTTTTCTCATTTTATTTCTTTCTTTTTTTTTTAAGCTAGATCGCCAACTGTTTGATGTCAAATCGCTAGTTACACATTGGCCAACTGCACACACCTAGAAAACAAAAACAACAAATAAAAAGAACAGAATTAAAAAAACATTGAGCCGCGTTGGGCTAATAAATTTGTGGAGCAAAAATAAATCCACAAAATAAAAGAGGCCAAGTAAAGTGAGCTCATAAAAAATGCCAGAGCCAACAGCAGCAAAATGCACGCTTCGATCTATGGGGCACAGGCGGCGGCGGTTCGAAACTCTTTAAGCAGCTTTAAAAAAAAAAAAAAAAATCGAGAAAAAAAAAAGAGCTCGGCACACAAAAGGCAATTCTGCTATGGCTTTTGATATATGTGGCAGCTGGCAGTGGGGCAAGCAAGTGGGTCCGAGTCCGAATCGGAATCCCAGGTTCAGGTCTCTGTTTGAGTTGAAGTTTGCTTCTCTCTCTCTCTCTCTCTTTTTTTTGTTCTGTTGCTGCTGGGCAAAGTCAAGTCCTGCAATATCCGACACGAAATGTTTTAATTGAGCGAGTGTTGGAAAACGAAGGAAGGCGCCAGGAGACGTGTAGTGAACCATGAACCACAAATGGAAAATGGAATAAAAATACAGTTGGCCGTTGTGAAAAAGTGAAAGCATTTCATAAAGGAAACCAAGCCGAAAACTCGATAGACCCCCAGCATCCAGGTGTATATTGTATCTGAACCACAGAGCCACCCACAAGAGAAGTGATGCTGCATGATTACGGAGTAGGAGCCGTCTACAAGGAGGTGACAAGGCAATGGCAATAAAATAAAATAGAATTTTAAACCACAGGCAAACGTGCGTTATTCATTTTTGAATTTATAACACAATTGGGAGAATGTCGTGCCGCGTGCGGGAAACGCCAAAGGAGCTCAAAAGGGACAAGCTTGAAGGTGAACTAGATGTGAAAAAAATGCAAAAAAAAAAAATATATATATATATGTATATATATATGTATATAAATAAATATATAAAAAATACAAAAAATAAAATAAATAAAATAAAATAAAAAATGTTAAACAAGAAAGAAAGGAGTGAAAATGCGCAGCGGAATAAAATGCGTGGCTTCTTCGCCGTGTGTGTGACACATAAAAATAGAAATAAAGAAGAATGTGTGTGTACGAGTGTGTACGAGTGTGTGGGTTACCTTGGGGTTCCTGGTTTCTTGCTGGAGAAGAAAATGCTTGGCAGTCAAAGGAAATTGTGTCGTGGCAAATGTGACATTCTAACGTTGTTGCCACTGTTTCCCATACCAATTCCCCATTCCAATTCCTATTCCCATTCCCATTCCTATTTCTATTCCCCTTCACATCCCCCATTCCCCGACCAACATCCTCATCCTCATCCTCATTCTCAACCACTTCTCTTCTCAGTCCAGAGTAGCACTGCTTGACAAAAATGTATGAGGAAAGCAAAGGCAACGCAATGAAAGTAACCAGCAGCAAGCAGCATGATAATCAACATAATAATGATCGTATCGTTGATTATGAAGGTATATATATATACACACACACACACACACACACACGTGAGTGTGTACCTTGTCATAAAGCATGGCAGGTCGCAATATACATATGTGTGTGTGGCTGTATTTGCTTGGCATAAGTTAAAGCTTAAAGCCAATTTAAAGTGGCTTTAAGCATGTTAGATTCATCTATCAGGCAGTAGAAATGATAACAACAGGAATAGTTATGAGCCAATCTAACAATTTAGTATAGAATTATAGGCATAAGCGAAGGAATTGATCAGCCCCAAATGGAACTCACTGTAATAAGGGATTAAAACATCAAGACAACAAACTACAAACTGTGCAAGCGAATATATTTGTCATCATAAACAAATATGCCGGTCTTAATAAGAGGCTATAAAGTCTGAAATGAAATGAAATGAAATGAAAAATGAGTATGCAAATTAGAAGAAGATTCAATAAAACTTGTTTTAAAGTTGTTCAAACTAAAATAAGCGAACTCAATCTGGGCAAATAATAAACTAGCGACATAAAAGACAACAGTTCAACAACATCGAATTACAGCGAAATGAACTAATTCATGTCCAAAGTGACATCATCAGCGGGTCATAAGGAACTTCAAAGAACGCCCTTCTATAACACGACCCCCCTCAAGAAGTGGGCGTGGACGAGGGGCTGTGGAACTCGATACGAAATCAAATGGCCAAGTTTGTCGCTCTAATCAATTTACAATTGTTGTCCAATGATCTGTGCAGCAATAATCGTTCGGCCAACCAAATTCTGAAGTCCCACAACTACACGACCCTAAACAAAACACACACATATGTCTAAGGGAGTGTGCGTGTGTGAAGACCTACAGCACACTGATGTGTGCAGGCAGTGAAAAAACAAAAAACAAAATCAATTTTTTGTGTTTAAGACTTGAGACCGAGCAGAGAGCCACCTCATGAGTCATGTGCAAGAGTCGTTTGGCTTTGTGCAGCGCCTGTTTACATGCAGATAACTCCCCCCACACCCCCACCAAACCGAACTGCTGACCCCTTTCCCTGCCCCCACCCTTCACAAAAATTAAGCTAAAATAACATGGCATTTTCATATGCTGCTCGCAGCACTAGTTGTACTCATAAAACGAATTTGGGCTTGGGGTTTGCACACGTTCATTTTTATTATTTCCATCACAATCAACCAAGACGATGACGACCTTGTACCTAAAGTTATTGACTGCACACACACACACACACACATAGAGTGAGAGAAACACTGCATGTGTGAGTGTGCAAATATGTGTGAAATTTATTTGCCACAACCAGGGGTTGCACAACCCTTTTTCTATATTTTTTTTTTTGTGTTTTTTTTTTAGTTCTTGGTTTGAAGGGTTGTGTGCTTGCTTACTTGCTGCTGCTCAACTTCGATTACAGCCCCCAATTTTTGTTGTTTAAAATCACTTGATTGCACAAATGCTCATTGAGCTAATTTTATTTCGTTGCACACACAACGAGAGAGCGAGACAGCGAGAGAGGGAGGAAGAGAGAGAGAGAAAGAGAGAGAGAGAAGGACGCAGGCAGCAGGCAGCAGCAGGCAACTTGAGCCACGTTTACATTTGATGGGATTCAGTTGCCATATGCAAAGGACTAAAGAGCAAAAGCCAGGCCAAGGCTATGGCTAATACCACTCCGGACCTTACCGGCTGTTGGGCTACCAAACTTACTTATTAGTCCGGCGAATGCTCGACAATGTGGAAAAATTGCTGTTGTGTCCTTAAAGTAAAAACCGACTAAAACCAGCAACAACAAAAAACAACACAGAACTGATCAAATTACCAGGACAGAAGCAGCAGCAGCAGCAGCAGCAGCAGCAGCAGTAGCAGAAACTGGGTTCAACTTTGATTTACTCGAGTCAAAAGCATGGAATTGTCCCCACATCGTCTCGTCCTTTCGTCCTCTTATTCAGTCTGCCACTCGTTGTCCACTAATTTCGTACTGGCCACTTTAATTAATTACTGCGAAAATGTGAAGACTGACAACAAGGACAACAAGCTAGGTGAGCAATCACCTGTAATTTGAACCGACAACCAAAGGTTATAGGGCAAATAATTTGACACACACACACACACACACACACACACACAAACACGTGCACAACAAGTCAATGCAATATTCAGACTTTAGTCAATGTTTGATTTAATTTACATGTTGCTACTTCAACCTTCTAATCTATATAATTACTATTTTTACAACAATTTTCAAATTGTAAATTTCAAATCGAATTTTGACTTACTTCTTTTTGGTTTATTACAATTATTTTAGCCCGTTAATTGCCTTGGGAAGACCCAAAGCGTATCATTAAAGTTGAGTCTTACTTCCACATAATCTTCACAGTTCAAAACACATTTGCTACGGTCGACTTGAGTTGGAAAGTTTCTAACTATAAACACAAAAATAGCCCTCGGGAATCCCATTGTCAGCTGCATCGCTTTGGCATTTTGCCAATTAAATCATTTTGGTCATAAATCGAATTTAACTTCCCACACACACACACACACACACACACACATATATATATATATATATATATATATATATACATACACATGCGTAAGCATCTTTAGTGTTAATCCAATTAACTGGCTTCAAACACATTCCTTTCTACCTACAACATAAAAACGTAGCAAAACAACTACAGCAACCAAGGCAGGCAAGTAAAAACTAAAATGGTTTCAAAGAAAACTCAAACTTCAAGTTTTATAGTTTGTTTTCAGGCTGCTACAAATTTCATACCAAACTTGGCTCACAAAACTTTTCGACGGCATTTCATTTGAATGGCTCCCAAAGACAACTTGAACTACATGCATGCAAGATACAAGATACAAGATACAAGCTACAAGATACAAGATACAACAAGAGCAATGGCAACACGCTCCTAGAGAGACGGATTGGCAAAAGGTGGCAACGTCTGCCCAAAAAAATGTTTTCATTGATTTTTACGAGCATCAAACGGATCAAATAAATTCATTTTTTGTTGCTTTTTCATTTTTATTTGTATTTTTATTATTATTTGGATTCTTATTTTTATATACGTGCGGCTCATCGTGGCGCCCAACCTGGGGCCCTGTAAACATTCTTCAGCTATACAATTTGCGTGTTTTGCAATCACAGCAGCAACAGCAACAGCAACAGCAACAGCAGCAGCAGCAACAACCAAAATGATCAGCAACAACTACAACTATATTTTCACTATTTCTTTGCCCTGGGACCCGTTAGTTTTACGAACTTGTGGGCCGCATATTGGAGGCGCCCCTTAACGATGCTGTTGTTGTTGCAAGCTCTGCCACTCGAACCGACCCCGTTGCCATGTCTTTGGCCAGCCGGGTGTGCGTGTCCTTTGACGTGTCGTAAACGCATCATAAACAGCTGACACTCCATACACACACACACACACGCACACGAACACACCTACACATATGTTTGTGTATTTATATATATGAGAAGCACATGCTGTTGCATTACCATCAGCAAAATTGTAATATTGTTTATTTTTATATTTATTTTTATTTTTATTTTTATTTTTGTTTTCAACACGCTCTCAATACGATTTTCCACTTGACAGCGTCCCAATTGTCATTAAACATTCATTTGTGGCTGCCACATGGCGAAAATATGAAAATAAGAATATTTTTGAATTGCAAATATTTAATAATTGACCCACTACAACACTACTACTCAGTATGGCTCAAAAAATCATGGCCATCTCATTTATGCAACGATTTAAAAACAGCAAAAAAAATTTGGAAATTGAATGGAAAACAGCACTTTAAAATGTACTCAAATTTATTTGCAGTTCTGTGTGATAATATCAGCAATAAAATGCATTATACAAAACTTACGGCCATCATTTTAGTTACAACTATATTTTATAACTTATATATACAAATATATATATATATATATTTATGTTATAAAGTTAAACATTTGTGGACTGTGCACAGACTATTTTCCACATTTTCTTTTATTTAAATCTATACATGGATTAATAATACTGGTTCCCCTAACTGGTTTCATTAGAAAAATAACTAGAATAACACCTACAAATGGTCAAATAATATTAAAAAAATAAATAAAACTATGGATGAAACTAGAGATTTGTCAAAAGTTTATTTATGCTGTTCCAAAAAAAAAAAAGAGAAAAAAAAAACCAAATAGGAAATTAAACAGAAATCAAAATCAGAAATTTTACTTAGTATTAAGTAGAGTTTGTACATAAAATGTGATTTTGTTGGTGTTGTTGATTTTGTCACTGCTGCCGGTTGCAGCTGCTACGTGGCAGTGGAAACACATCATTTTATCAGTTGTGGCAGCAACAGCAGCAGCGTTCCTGGTGTCTGTGGCAAAGGTTTGATTAGCCATAAAAAGGCGTATTTGGTGTCGACGTATTAAGTACTTGTTTCTATGATTATTGGTTGCCTGGCATTTTTATGTCAATGTTGCCCCCTCGACTTTGGCTGTCACTCCTGCTCCAGTTTCTTGCCACCGTTATGTGGCACATATTTTTTGTTGTTTTTTTTTGTTTTTGGTGTATTTTACGAGCTTTTGTATTTGAAAGTCATAAAATGCACTTTAACAGCTAAACAGCTCAACAGCTCACAGCTCACAACTCAGAACTCAGAACTCAGAACTCAGAATTCAGAACTCGCAGCATCTGACAGACAAACAGCGAATCTAGCTGAATGTTTTTGATGTTCTTTCGAGTTGAGTTTATGTTGTTGTCGTCACTGTTGTCTTGGATTGTTATTGTTAGTGTTATTGTTTTGTTTTCTATTCGTGTGCGTTTTTTTATTTTTTTTATTTTTGTTTTTAGAGCGCATTAAGTTATTATTATGATTAGGCTGTGCGCTGGTGAACTTTAACCCCCACCCCCCCAAAGTCGCCATTTGGCCACGGGCAAAGTCGAAATGCTTGAGCCGATCTTTGTTCGCATTTGGTACACAAACTGCTGCAGTCCAATAAAATGTAATTAATTTGCCAACAACTTTTCCACAGCCAATAAAGTAAGCAAGCTGCAGCAGTAGCAGTAGCAGTAGCAGTAGCAGCAGCAGCAGCTGGAAAAGCAAAAGCCAAAGATGAAGGAGCTGAATGTGCAGGATTTGCATGCCAGCCAAGGATGAGCCACCAAGAGCCATCGAAAATGCCACAAGGCAAAACAAGCGGATGTAGCAACAGCGGGTGGGTAGCAGGGAGGAGGGAGGAGGGCGGGGGCGGGGGCGGGTGCGATGGGGGCAGTCAAGCAACTGGAACCGCAGCTGAACCACCAGAGCAGCTGCTCGACATGAACTTATAAAAGCTGGCAAAACTCTTGAACCAAACTCAGCAGTGGTGCCTGCAAAACGGGTGGCGCTTTTTCGAGGCAATGGGGTGGGCTTTGCATAGTGTGTGTGTGAGTGTGTGTGTGAGTGTGTGTGTGGGTGTGGGTGTGTGTGTGGGTGTGCGTGTGTGAGTAAGTGTGTGTGTGTGTAAAGGAGTGGTTTGGGATGGCAAAGCTGCATTAAAAAGTTAATAAAAGTGGAGCAAGCCACAAGTCGTGCCGCAATTTGAGGCAGCTGCAGCTGCAGCGCAAGGATATGGATATGAGTATAACTATGTAAACCATATATGTATTTGCAACATCCATATTTGTCTGTGTGTGATACTCTCTTCATGTACACAGCAAGAAAATGTGTGAATAATTTTAACTTAAGTTCAGCTTCAGTTTGCCAATTGAACAACGAATTGAATCGTCTTTTAGTGCACCAGTTTCTTTCAGTGTGCGAAGAAGGGGGGATAAAAAAAACTTGTTGCAAGGTGCTATAAGCTGCGACTTTGACTTAATACTTGCTACTTGCAACTTGCCACACACCACACCACATCTGCCGCGCCCAGACATACTCAACTCAAATGGCAAACAATTAAAAAGCTCAGCAATGTGCCAAGCAACGGATTCATCGACACACCCGCCCACAACCACACACACACAGAGAGAGCAAGAGAGAGAGAGAGAGAGAGAGAGAGAGAGAGGGAGACGCACACAAAAAGTCAACACAAGCAACTAATTGCAACTGCAACTGCAACTGCTGCCAAATGGCGCCACACTTGTGGTTAAGGGTCCCTTTTCCAGCATTCAACTCGCAACTGGAGCCAATTGTAAATATCGAATATGTGCTCCACACACACACACACACACACACACACACACACACAGCCATACACATACACATCTCCAAATAGTTGCTTCGAGGCTAATTAAGAACGCATTAAAAACATTTTGCAGTTAGAAACAGAAAGTGGCAGCAATTTGTTAAGGGTCGCAGCATCAGGTGGCAAGCGTTGCCCCCACTCAGGCCACAACGTGGCAACAGCCAAACACATGTTAACTACACACATGTGTGTAATTTATGTATGCATGTATGTGTGGCAACTGATTCTCAAGAGGTGAATGTCAATCCTTCAGATTGAGTAGTTGAGCGATCGATTTACGACTTGCAACAGCAAATGAATACTGAAATGCTGACTGCCGCAGAGCAAACAGAGTGCAACAGTGCAACAAAATTCATCGGTTAAGCCACTGACTCTTGCTGTGTGTTTAGTTAGCTTTCGTTATTTACATGATGTATTACCTGTGTATGTCTGTGTGTACTATCAACTTATATCACTTTAAATGCCACTGTAATTGAATTGATTCATTAAGCGTAATCAATGCTTGGCATGTGGAGTGGAGGCAAATACAACCAATTAAGAGTGCCACTCAATTAAACCAGTGGCAACATCACTGTTGAACGCTGCTTGCTTGCTCAAATTCCAATTCAAAGACCTATTCCAAGCCACTTTTGTGTTTGTGGCAACAAGTTATTTGCAGCCCATTTCTGATTCTAGTTTTTTTTGGATATTATGTTAAAATTATTCTCAAAACTAAATTCGTTTTTTTTTCTCGCAGTTTAAGCTAATCTCATGTTATCGATAACTGTCCCCGATTCGCTACTCAATTTCCGATAGCAATTTAACTCACAATTATTGATATAAGATATAGCTTGGAATATTAATTAGCAACTGTTTAAAGTGTCTTAAGATCTACTCACTATTTCCCTCTCTCTCACTCTCTCTCTATCTCTCTCTCTCTCACTCTCTCTCTCTATCTCTGTCTCTGTCTCTAACGCTGCTGACAATTTCCGTCAGTTTGTTACGCACGTGAATTGAATTTAAAATATATTTTATATATATATATATTTATATAGAAAATATCAATTAGACGAGTCAACAAGAGACAACTACAAACGTGCCTCGTGTGTCCAAGCCACACATTTGCATTAATTGTTGTTATTTTCTTCTATTATTTTTTTTGTTATGAGTGTTTGTCGTGTCAGAGGATGCCGCACCCCGGCATTGTTGCAACACCTTTGTGGCTTTAACTACATTTGGTTTTTAATATGCCGCAAACGTTGATGATGCCAAAGTTTCTCATTTTTTGTTCAGCACCCGCACCTTTTGACACTTCTCTACCTGCCACTCACACACACACACACACACACACACACACAGGCACACACACCCATCACTCTAATTCAATTTGAAGTGCGAGCATTTTGCGTAAAGCCAAATGAAAACTTTTCTTGCAAAATTCGCTGCACACGAAGAAGAAGAAACAGACAGTTGACCGCTGTCCAGCGTGTGGGCGTGTGGGCGTGTAGGCGTGTCATTGGTGTGGTGTGGTGTGATGTGTGTGTGTGTGTGTGTGTGTGTGAGTGGGGGTGGGGGGTGGTTTGTAAAAACATTACGTGGCCTTGTCGAGTCTTTCATTTGTAATAAGTTGCGAGGCATTTCGTTCGCATTGCATCGCGTCTGAAGTTGACCGAAAATAAAATAATAAAATAAAGAAACTGCAACTTGGTCTTTACGATGGGCCGCCGCCGCCGCCTGCCCCATCATCAGAGATTCTGAGTATTTGGCCACCTGCGACCCACTGTCTGGCGTACGTGACATTTGGCGGCGCCACAAAAGCACGTAAAAGAAAATACTCTGTAAATCTGTACGTCATTTCTTTTTCCGTAGTTTCTCGCAGCCGGCTGCTCATTTTTTGCTTTCTTGCTTTTTCGCTGGCGTCTTTGGCCCTCTAACGGTTCTTTGCCGTCGCCGTTGTCTGCTCCTTTTAATATTTCTTTTTCTCTTTTTCTCTCTTTCCATTGCCATTTCCATTTCCATTCCCATTTTCTTTTTCTATTCTGTCTCTTTTTTTTCTTTTTTGTCTTGCAGCCTTGTTTACAACTGCGTCGCCGACGAAGCGCAAAAGTGTTTGTTGCTGCCGCAGGACGATCGAAGACGAAGAAGGCATTGAACGGCAACTGGAACGGGACCGAACGGGTCTGCTGTGTGTGTGTGTGTGTGTGTGTGTGTGTGTGTGTGTGGAGGGAGGGTGGGGAAGAAAACAGTCTGTCTACAAAACAGTTGCCGGCATTTTGCTGGCCTGGCTGCTTGCTTCGCTAGTTGCTTGGTTGCTTGGTTGGTTGCTTGGTTTGGGGCGGCTGGAACTGCCATAAATTTTGCTTATCTTAACGGAAAAATACAATTTGTAATTGAAAATATTTGTGAGCACACACACACACACACACACACACACACACACACACACACACATACGCTCGAAAGTTGCCGCTAAGTTTTTCGTTGTAGTTTTGGGCAGTTTGGATACATTTGTGAGGAGAACGTAGTCCAAGTAGTTGCAGCCATCAACTGCCAAGTGGCCGCTCAATTTTTAATGGGTTTCCGTCTCTTTGTTTAATTGACACAGCATTTCGCCTCCTTCTATTGTCCGATTCTACCAAATAAGCCAATTGTATTGGCACATTGTAATAGCTTGGTTCTCTCTCACTCAGTTTTACGACCATTCTGATACTTAACTTTAACTGAAAAGTGCCCACAAGAATTTCAATTCAATGGAATGTGCACAGCCAGCACTTATGGGACCACAAGTCTCCAGCAACATTATCCCAATACAGATAGCTGAATACATCAGCAAATAGTATGTTGAATACTCCACTTACAAATTATTTAGAGTGCCACAAAACTTTCAAACACATTCTGGAAGATTGACCAGCAATAAGCTGAGACTGAGACTGAGACGTCAATAGAGAGACCTAGTGAAATGACCAGTTAGAATCAATGGACCAAGAACCTTAACGGAGACACACAATTGATCCAAGAAGTCGCTCATAATTCTCTCTCTCTCTCTCGTTGGATAACTCTCGCTTTGACCACAATCCACAAACCACAAATACACTCAAAAATTTTACATGATATTTGTGGTTTTTACTTTGTAAATACTTAAAAAGCTTGAAAATATTGTGGCAAGAGAAGGACAATTGTGTTTACAGTGTATATATTGTATATTTTATATTGTGCAGATTTCGAGCTGCTTGTATTTTGCAGTTGATACCCCAATTTATTGACCTGCACCACGATGTTGGCCTCAACCGAAGCATCCAACGTTTGGAAGAGGTCCTACTGCAGATTGGGATCAAATTGCTAATTGATCGGATCCAGAGTCGCCAGGCCATGATGTGTGGAGAGACTCTGCAGATCCCGATTGTTATTCAGCCGATCCTGGGGCACCGCCACTGTGGCCAGGCACAGAGCACATCGGCCACATCGATCAGATCCTTGCAGATGCTATGTATGCCAAAGATTCGGGCATCGCCAATCGCTGTTTATTGAGTCGATTGCGCATATTCTCGCCATCGACCCACGCTCGCCTACTGTACTGATAAAGCCGCCTCGCATTCCACCCTCTTGGCCACATTCAGCTGCTGTGTCAGCCACTCGATCTTAGCTTGTTCGATTTGATGTGTGGCACAGGTTTGAGGAGCAGCCTGAGCAATGTGAGTTTAGTTAAGACTTCTATTTCATCTTCTACGTGCAATTGATATGATCGATTTTTGGTATACTGAAAACTTGTTTATGTTTCAATCCAAAAACACAGATGATCAATTTAATTTCAATTCAATCGATATCGATATCGATATCGAAAGCATCAGCATCGATAGATTTGAACGATATTTGGGATATTTTTCAATTTTAGATGCAAACAATTTGCTTGCAATCGATCTTGATGGTTAATCTATAATTGAAGTTGAACATTGATTTGTGGCATCATTAACTTGTTCAAAAATGTTGATCTCCTCTAATCGCTGAACCACAACCAAACTGACGCCATTAAACATTGCTGAACCGTTCCGTTGAACCGCTGCAACAGCAACCACATATACGAAGACATTGGAAGGCTCTTTAATGGTGCAGCTAGCTAGCTGCTAGCTGTTAGCTGCTAGCCTTCCATTGTGTAGACATTTTTGTGTGCGTGTCTCGCCCCTGTTGCACCCTCGCCCCCACTTGTCTATCAATTCGCCTGGCAAGCTAGTTGCAAGCACAAATTGAATTGAAATGTTCGCAGCCGGCAACGGCAACGGCAACGGCAACGGCGACGGCGACGGCTTCTCTGTCGACGTCCACGTCCACGTCAACGTCAGTCGTCCGCAATAGCAACAGCAGCAACAACAAAAACAACGACAACGACAGCAACAGCAACAACAAAAACAAACTTGGTCACAATACCCACATCAGGTCTGAAGCGGGCCTCAACGTCGTCTTATCATAATGATGACGTTTACATTTCAATTAACGAAGAACAACATAATTGCAGCAGTCAAATTATATAATTATACACAAACAACACACACACCAACACACACACGTGCAGTGTGAGTGTGTGGAAGAGGGAGGCATGGTGGCAGGGAGGCAGTCTGTGATTGGGGAATCGCCCCATCGACATCGACAGCTCCAATGGTTAGTGGCAGGAAGGGGAGTGGCGAGGGGGGCAGGGGGGCAGGGCAAGGAACTGAGTTGCTGGCATTTGATGCATATTGAAGGCGGCTCGGCTCTTTTGGCATTGGGATCTGTGGCAGCTGCAACATCAAATGCGATGCAGGTGTTGCCCCATGTGTCAAAAAATAATCATTTTGAAATCACTTCACTTCACTTCACTAACACACAGCCAAAGCGAGAGATGAAAAATGCGTTCGTTAAATGCACCCGGAACAGGGCGAACATGCCACGTTACGTTGGGGGAATGGACAACCTGACTGCTGCCACGAATTGTGGAGAGTGGATGAAGACAAAGATGGAAAAGACGAACAAGTCGAGGAGGAGGAGGAGGTGGAGGAAGAGGTGGAGGAGGAGGAGGAGGAGGAGGAGGTGGTTGTTGCTTGCGGCACAGGCCTTGTCTCTCTGTGTGTGTGCTTTGGCTGTCAAGTGTTCAAGCGAGCAGACTCGAAACAGGCCATAATTTGTATAGAAAACGATGTCTGTCTTTTAATTCCATTTCAACATTCAATTCAATGAACGCCTTGAAGCAGTTCTCAGACAGCCGACTCAGTCACTCCGTTGCTCCGTCGCTCAGTCAGCCAGTCAGCCAGTCAGCCAGTCAGCCAGTCAGTTAGTTAGCCGCAGCTGCGCACAGAGCTGCACTCAGCCAAATTATCGATAAGTGAATACAATTGATATCTATATATATATATATATATATTTATGTATATACATTTTGTATTTACAACTAATTGGAATTTAATTTCTATTGATTATATTTTTCTATTATGTCAGATTATGAAAATGTATCGATAGTAAATAATATCGAAATTGAATTTTGGTAAATATTTCTCTAGCTCTTCCATATATTTATGTTATTACAATATTAGATGTGTATTTTATATGGAATATATGTATAAATATAGCAATAGTATCAATCGTAAGTAATGTATTACAAAACAGTCCTAACAGAAAAAGACTCTTTATCACTCTCTATCTCACTCTTTCTCCTTTCCCTCTCTCTCTCTCTCTCTCTGTCTTTGTTTTTAAAGATTTTCAGTCAACTTATATTTTATGAGAGTCCGGAAGACATGTGCAATTCAAAAGGTGGGCCAATAAACCGTATTCCTACATTCTCTGGCTAATAAATATTTGACAGAATGTTGCACGTGTGACCAAAACGGGAGGAGAATCGCCAGCCGACGATGGCAGCAAGCCAAGTGCTGCTCAAGGCTCGGGCTGCATTGCTGCCGGTTCCAGGCATGTGTTGCAAAGCTTCAATTTTAAGCGAAACGGATCTGAAAATGGCCAGTCAGCGTTGGTTGACTCAAATCAGCTTTAAGCCACCGATGCCAAAGCAAGACAATGTTCAAAAACTACGCTTAAATGCTAACTGGCCAATAGGAGAAACAAGTTAGTGCGAAATGTATGAGAGAAGCAAAGAAACAGGCAAGCATTAAATGTCGTCATGGCCATTCTATTTCCATTTCGAACTAATCGTTTTCTTGCAGTGTACGCCCCATGGACAACTCAAAGACAACCAAAAATGACAAGTTGCCGTCCAACATTGTCTTCATAATTATTTGCTTTGTGGGAATAGGAAGTCACATT
This sequence comes from Drosophila setosimentum, assembly GCA_035043505.1. Classification (NCBI taxonomy): domain Eukaryota; kingdom Metazoa; phylum Arthropoda; class Insecta; order Diptera; family Drosophilidae; genus Drosophila; species Drosophila setosimentum. Next base: position 9,688,417 of record JAWNMY010000090.1, on the reverse strand, counting down.
CACCGTGCCACATGAACCAAAACGGGAACCGAAACCTCCATGAACCAAATAATATATTTATGTAGACATGGTTTCCTCTAAAAGAAACTTAATTAAATGCCAAATATGTAGTAATAAAAATCCAAAATATAATTTGTAAAACGATTCCTCATATGAAACTATGGAAATATACATATAAATATAGATAATTATATATATATATATATAGCTGCAGAGGAGGTGTGTGTGTGTGTGTGTGTGTATGTGTGTGTGGTACGCAATATGCCACAGACACACATACACACACATACACAGACGTTGTGGTGCTAATGCACCTTTAGCGTGTGTGCCGCTTTGCCATTTGATGCAATCCATCTGGTCGCTTTGCACGTTGCACGTTGCACGTTGCACATTGTGCAGGCAGGCTAATGAGTGGCAGAAACGCGCTGTGCCACTGTGATTGAAATGCGCTCGTAATGTGAGTATCATGTTGCACAAAATGATGATGATGATGATGATGATGATGATGGTGCATGAGACCAGATTTGCACTGAAATCGAAAAGCGACACCAGCTGCTGCCCCACACTGTTGAGACTAAATCGGATTGTGAATCATTGATATTATTATAAGGTTTCTAACTAACTGATAATGCTGCACTCGTGTTAACTTTGACAGGAGTTTAAGCCATAATCGAGCCGAAAACTATTAAGCTTAATTGATTTGTTGAATCACTCTTTGCACTATGCATAAATTCATAACTAACAACTCAAATGTCAAATATATATATATATATATATATATATATGTAATATTTGAAATTGATTGAAATACTTTTGTTTTACGTTTGTGTGTGTGTTATTTGTTGTTGTTGTTGTTTGTTTTGTTTTAATTTTATTTGTGAACGCATTAATTGTGACAACATGTCAAATGTTATTCAGTTTATTGTTGGCCATTTAGCTACTCTGTTTATTGTTGTTGTTGCCGTTAGACAGAAATTGAAACAACAATTTTGTTGCAATTTAGGCTTTGACCTAACAATATGTTTCCATTTTGTTTTTGTTTTTGTTTTTGTTTCTGCTTTTTTTTTGGTTGCAGTTGTACATTTTGCATGGAATTGCGGTAAATTTAATTTGTGCCTGATTGGTGTATGCATTTTTTATGATAATTATCTATAAACCACACACGTTAAATATATATATATATGTATATATGTATGTATATGGCGTTGTCTCTCTCACTCTCTCTCTCTCTCTCCCTCTCTCTGCCTCTCAGCATAGAATAATGAATTAATAAAATTAATGTTTATTACTTTTGTTTCATTTGCTGTGTGTGTTTGCGTGTGTGTGTGTGTGTGTGTGTGTGTGTGTGGCTAATACAAAACATGCGTGTGTGCGTGTAAGCGTTAACTGTTATTAGTTTAGACACACATGCCTCCCCCCCTCAGCCGCCACCCATTTCATGCCCCTCGTCTGGGGCATCGACACATAAATGAAAATGCCTTAGCATTTCAATAAAAAATTTTATGTTATAATTATGGGGCACAAGCAGCAGAGAGGCAAAGTCGTTGAGACGGCAGACGAAAGCGTGGAATGCGCATAAAAATTAAGGCCTCTACGGCCCAGCTGGCCTCGCTCCCCTCCGCCTCCGCCTCCTCCACCCACCCCTCCTGGGCAGACCACAACGTCGCGGCCTGCCTTGGCCCATAATTTTTCTATTAGACAAATACGCAAAGACAGAAGTTAGAAGGCGGGGGCAGGGGGCAGGGGGCGGGGTGCGATATGTATATATATATATATGTATATGTTTGTCATGTGAGAGTGTAATAAATTTTATTAAATACACATACAAACAAACGACACTGAGAACTGTGGACTGAGAACTGAGGAGTGAGAACTGGGAACTGACTGGGCGAGCGCTGAGGGAGGTGCCGCACATTTGGGTCATCATACGTGACCAGCAGTGGAATGTGCCCCGTCAACCCGCCACCACACCACCACCACCACCACCCCGCTAGACCCACTAGGAGCTGGCTGGGGCAAATGTCCAGCTGAGCCAACACACATAAAAAGAAAATAAACAAAAACAAAAACACCAAAAAAAAAAAAAAGCAAAAAGCAAAAAGAAAAAAGCCAAAAACAAGAAAAGTGCAACAAGCGCAGCTGAAACCAAGGCAATGTGAGGAGACGAGAGTGGTAGTAGTTGGGGGGTATTTGGGTGGTGCGGCACTTGAAGTGAAGTGTGTCCAAATTAATGGACGTTGAATGAAGTTGACCGGCTGTCAGAAGACCATAGGGCGCCATAATTACTTTTCACACCAGTCGGCAAACGGCAGAAGAAGAATAAAAACAAAAAAAATGTACCAAAGATTTAATAACCCTCAAGACACATGAAAATGGGGCAACATGGTACACCAATAGGTTCGATTTTCAAATATATATTTTAAATGAAACCTTGCAAAATTTCCAATTTCCCATTGGCAACTTTAAGCTCCAATAACTTGCAGCAATCTTCATGGGCATCTAGAACGCTGACATGTGAATGCAACTCTAGACTACAATAGTACTACGCAAGATATATACACAAATATAAAGCTAAGTGTGTGTGTGTGTGCGTGTGTGTGTGTGGCACAATTTGAATGCGCTCACCAAGTGGCAATAATTTAGTTAAAGGTGAGGCAACAGAAACAGCAATCGATGGTCGAGGCCCAGCCCATGTTGACTCAAAACCGCTTAAGGGCGATTGCTAAATGAGTCGCAATCTCTTAGTCAAAATATTATATATATATATATATATATATATATATATGTATATATTCACACTTATATATATATATATCTACACAAATACTTGTTAATAAGTGGTCATTAAATCAGTTCAAATCGAATTGAATAAAACCGCTTGTTTGCCTGCAGTGGATGGCGAGGGGATGAGTGTTGAAGGGGGAGGGGGAGGGTGGCACGTGTGCATGTGTGGATGCCACATGGGAACTGCACAATTATTTGCTTACGTCAACATAGCAAACTACACTTATTAACTTTGTTACAATTTAATTAATTTCGATTTTTATGTGGCAAAAAAAAAAACAGGAAGAAGAAGATAGAAAAAGAAAGCGCATGCAACCAAACAAACCAAAAAAAAAATGCATTGATTTTTTTCATTATGCGTTTCTCATAGAAAATAAAATGATTAAGCCGAGTTTCGATTGCTGACATATGTTTGCCGTGATTCAGTAATTTCTTTTATATATTTTAAACTGTTATTTAACGCAGTAGGTAAAAAGCGCTTTATTCAGAAAATTCAAATGAAATCGAGAAGCAGCAAATATATATATATATATATATATATATGTGCTTTTATATATATATATATATGTAGACATATATGGGCAGGTGAAAATGACATTTGTAAATTTAATTCCAGATATTTGATGTGGCAATTGTTGAAGCAAGCCTCGCGTTTTGTTAACACGTCATAAAACGACCGCCACTGGCACAATGCAAATTGACAGAGTTATTAAAGCATTTGTATGCGTTGTGTGTGTGTGTGTGTTGTGTGTGTTGAATTGAAATGCAAAATATTTTGCATATTTAAAAGTCAAAATGCAATCATTGAGGAAAGGTGCAGCCAACACAATGTGGACAGACACCCGCTGGCCATATTGTGCTGTGTTCAGGGGGTGGGCTCAATAAAGGGGGTAGGGGGGCTGGAGGTGTTGAGGGTTTGTGGATCGGCGGAACGTTTACTGACAACATCAAATAATTGTTAAAATCCAAATAGCAATCACCAAAATGCATGACTCAACACTGCCTGGTCAGCGGGAGAGCAGGGCGTGGCTACTGTGGAGAGGGGCAAGGGGCGAAGAGGGGGGGGGGGGGGGGGGTGGTGTTGTGTGGCATCGGGAAATATAAACAAATGGGGGCAACTGGGGAGCTGTTGCTGGCTGGCCAAATGCAATTTATAGTGCGTGTAAATGGACTACTGACCAAAAGTGGCCCAAACTGAACGCATTCAGGTCTATTGGGGAAAATGTCCATGCATGTGAAACTATCCAGCGCACGTCTGTGTGTGTATGTGTATGTGTGTGTGTGTGTGTGTATGTGTGTGTGTGTCTGTGTGTATATGTGTACATTTCAAATTTATTGATTTCCATATATTTATTTGTGGAAAATGCCATAAATTACAATTATTTAACAGGAGGCCGGACGGATGCGAACGTAGCAGCAACCACAGGCGAAAGGATGCAGAGACGCAGGGAACTGGGCATGGGCATTGGCAGGGGCATGGGCAGTGGCAGGGGCAGGGTCAGGGATATCCGTAAGGATACCGGACCTAAAGTTGGGTCAGTAGTGCCGCATTTTGTTATTGCCGTTGCTGCTTTGTGTGTGTGTATGTGTATGTGTGTGTGTGTGTGTGTGTGTGTGTGTGTGTGTGTGTGTGTAGTTGTTCGCTTGTTGCTGTTGCATAATTTGTTAGCCAAATTGCAACTCAACAAGCTACGAACGATGAGCTCAAAAACCCCTGCAACGGACACAAACGCGTACACAGGTGAACACATACTCTTACACACACACACACACACACACACACACACATAAAGCAATGGCTGACATTCTGCCATATAGTATATTGCTCATCAAATATGCAAAAGTTGCAAGTTTCAGCTGGAACACAAAAGCAATCGAGCTGAAAAGTGCAAACAGTGACTTTCCCAAAGACTGTGAAATGAAAACAGTGATTGACAGTGATTTCTCATACAGTAGCGGGAAGGCGGCTCTCCTCTATCTAAAAAGCCCTCTAAATTCGATGCTGTTTTATATGTTTGCTGAATCTAAAACTAATTTCTATATGTTGCTAGGTGCATCATAAATACGACAACAAAAAAAGCATTTAAAATTCTCGAAAATTAGAGAATAGCAAATATTCCAACGCAAGCAAGATGTTCTTCTAATTTTAAAACATACATATATATATATATATATATATATAAACATATACATATATATATATATTTATTTATATTGCATGTCATTTCATTAAGCATTTAGCTTAACATCAGATAAGTAGATGTGTCCATAAATGTCATTAAGAATTCTCTCTCTCTCTCTCCTTCTTTCTCTATGTCTCTCTCTTGCTCACAATGTCTTAGTTATTTCATATATTTGTCATAATTTGTCTAATCGTTTTTCACTTTGATATACTGCTCATCTCTAACAGAATTTAATAGCAACATCGCCCTTTGCTTATCGTTCAACGTTCAACGTTGTTCGTCCTTCGTCCTTCGTCCTTCGCCCTTCGTCCTTTTATCGTTCAGCCACAACAACAGTTAGTTAAATCGCTTGGCGATTTGTTGGCTTTGCAGTTTTCCAGTATTATAGTTGAGGCTTATTAGCTGCGGACTCTGTGACCTGATTTTCATATTTAAGATTTCAAGTATCAGGCATTTAATACACACACACACACACACACACACACACACACACACACACACAGTCACACACACTGAGAGGCTTGCACTTTATTTGGCAATTGTCTAAGAGACAGACAACAACAACAAGAAACACAAGACACAACATTGTACAGATATATATCTAGTTAGGTGTACATGTGTATGTGTATGTGTATGTGTGTGTGTGTGTGTACGTGTGTACGTGTGTGATTGTGTCTTGGCCAGCCGGAGTCATTAATATTAATTTCGTCTTTAATTTATTGTAATTTACGTGCATTTGATAAATCGTATTATTATTATAAGCAGTTGTCTGCTAAGCTCGAATGAAGCGGGGGCAGGCAATTGTGGCACATAGTGAGGGGCAAGGTAAGAGCGTGGCGTGGGGTTGCAAGAAATATGTATTTATGTTTGGTGCCAATGACAGAACCTTTAGTTAATCACACTCAGAACTTACCTTTTGCTCTGGCGCCTTTAAAGTCAATTGATTAACACACGAATTAAAGCTGCAAGTGAAATTGAGATAAATAATTGATTAGAAATTGTTTAAAATATTATATATATATATATATATATATGTACATATGTAGATAAATTTTCCGCAAATGTTTTATTGTTTTGTATTCTTCATTTAATCAGTTGCAAATTGATTTAATATGCATCAAATGTGTACGTGAATATTTAATTAAAGTGACAATAAATTTAATGGGTTTATGACTTTAAGACCGTTGCTTTAATCACTCAACTAATTATTTTAATAATTAAAGCATTATTTATGTATTATGAGCTCAGTGCTATTGCTTATTATAGCACTAATGCATAATTTTTTGGTATTTACAGCAAGAGTCTCTGCTAAATACGAGTATTTTATTATATATATATTATTTTTATATTTATTATTTTAATGTATATTTTCTGACCCACAACTGACATGTGGCGGAGCGAACAAAAAGTTGAGCCAAACAAAGCATCAGACTTTACTCCGATATTTATTTATATATATGACTGTGGAGTACGTTAAAATAAAGTTTGTTGCATGTTCGACGGAGCGATGCTTAAGGCGCTTATGCGAAAGTTGAAAAATCTCATTAAATACAAGAGTAACCACAACAACAACAACAACAGCAACAGCAACAGCAGCAACAGCAACAAACAACAACAATAATAATAGAAAATGCAATATACTAAATATTTATGCCTTGTTCTAAAGTTCTTTTGTTGTATCGCATTTGGTTTTCATATAAAAATTGTGTAAAATAATAAAAATAATTTCGCCCACACACACACACACACACACACACACTTGTACACACGCATAATGTCGCCAGACGCCATTTTCTTTTGTTATTATTATTGTTGTTGTTGTAGTTGTTGTTGCGTATAATGGCAGCCGTTATGTGCATTGGCATTTGCTTTGGCTCTGGGCAACGCATCGATGTCACTAGAAATGCACGGCTGCAGTCGGATGGGTGGTGGGGGGGTGGTGGTCTTTATGTGGGTTACTCTCACCTCCTTGCATTACGTTAACTTGAATACATTTTGCAATGGTGAACCACAACCAACCCAACCCAACCCAACTGAACCCAATCTAACCTAGAGCACCGTTCTCCCGTCTCGTTTATAAGCGACATAAATATAATTAAATCGTTATAAAAATGCATTCGACAAGTCAACAGCAACAGCAACAACAACAACAACAAACACACACACACATATACACACACACACAGAGCTATTGGTTGTGGGGCAGGCGGCGCCTTTGTGTTGCACACTTGTCCATTGAGCATTGCAGGTTTGTTCAGCGTACGCTTTTGGATGCGGCAAATGTGAGTGTACTCGAAAGTGCACTTCAAATGCACTCCAGCGCACTCGTATGCATTTGCTTTAGCTCTTGCGTTTGCCGCACTGCCCACTACAAATACAAATATAAGTTATCTAAGCCCGGCTATTTCAGTTCCGAGCGCCGAGCGATTCTGTGCCATGCTTTTGTGGACTTTGCAAAGTCAGCGCTTGAAGCACATTATTATAATTATAGTCTGTTGTTTGCGCATTACACAACACTCACCTCACCTCAGCTCAGCTCCGCTCAGCACAGCTCAGTTCTGCTTTGCTGTGTTGTGCTGAAAGCGTTGCCAATCTGCTTAATAAACATTCAGTGGCATTTCCTTAACATTAACCCATAACGGACATTGAATACAGATTTCAATCATTCAATACAGATTTCAAATTAAAGTGATTTCACTGTTACGCATTCGTGTTAAAGTAGTTCCACTGTATGAAGAGGTTATTTGTGCTGGCAATCTCTGCTGAGGCACTAAAGCATTTTACGCGGCATTTAGAACCTATGCCAGATACAGATGGGACAGGTGGGAGAGGTGGGAGAGGTGGGTCTATTTATATTCATATTGCCCGCCTCATCGATTGCGCCAACGTAAACGTAAACGTAAACGCAAACGTTCAACAAACAGCGCATTCTATTATCAATAAAGTTGATTGCCTTTTTTCGATGCCGCCCACACGAGCAGTCGAGTCGAGTTGATCCGTGTCGAGTTGAGTTGAGCTGAGTCGTGTCGAGTTGAAGTGGCATGAATTGGATGGACAGTGGAGCTCTTATCGGCATTTTACATGGTCGCGCCTCATTTGCGGCTCGTTTGTGTGTTAAAAAGCTAAAAGATTAACCTGAACACCAACAACAACAACAACAACAACAACAAAATCACACTAAAAATGAAAATGAAAAGGGAAGCGTTGGGTCAGGTTCAATCAAGAAATCAAGTCGCGCCTTGGGTGGGGCCCTGATGGCCTGATGGGGACCGGGACCACCCACGATTACAAATTATTGCAAATCAAATATATGCATATATATGCATATATGCATACATATACTTGTCTATATCTGTAAGATATCGCATGCCATCATTATTAATAGAGTTCATTAGCTGCAAACAACGACGAGCTGCTGCTGAGTGGACACCATTGACATACCATATAATGAGAGACTGAGCCCCCGCATGCTTAAATTGTTGTTATTGTTGTTGTTGTTGTTGTTGTTGTTGTTGTTGGTATTGTTAAAAACCAGTTCCCCCCCGCACAACATTATTCTGTCACTCTCTCCCTCCCTTAGTTGCCGTCAAGTCAACGGTGGTGGCTTGTCGCGGTTTCTGACCGAAATTCCAGAGTGTTAGTTATGGTTTCGATGGAAAAAAAAGGCTTTGTTTATAAATGCGTTTATCATTGGGCTCATACGATTGGTGTTCATCTCTTTCTTTAATGAGAACTAATGAACGCGATCGCTTCACGAACGTCATTGTCATCATCAACATCATCATCGTCATCGTCATTATTGCTGCTGCTGGTTTTTAAAATTTGGGCATTGTCGAAAGTTTTTTTTTTCCTTTTTATTTTTTGATATGGTTGCTTTTATTGTTTACACAACAGCAATAAAACGCAACAATAATAATATTAAAGAAATAAAAAGCCACACACACAAACCCACACACACACACACACACACACACTCATGTTGAATGCTATCTGATTGGATCTGATTGGAATAGATCGATCGAGAAATGATAATGGCAACAAATCGGTTCGCAGCACTATTCACTTAATCGGAACGTTACAATTCATTCCATTTGGTTGATACTCAACTATCGAGCAATTGAATAATATATTTTTATAGCGATAGATGTTCTACAACAATCAACTATATGATTCACCGATTATTTTAAAAACATTACAACATATCATTATCATAAGATATCCATGCATATTCTGAAAAGTTTTTTTCTAACCAACCAACAAAAAAATAAATAAATTCCAATGCATAATTTCCGTTAAACAACACAAAAATAACAAAACAAAATTCACGTAAGCGCCAACAACAAAAAAAAGTTGATCAAAATTGCCAAAGTTTTGTTTGCTTTGTTTATTTCCGGCTAAAAAAAAACAAAAAAAAATAAATAAAAAAAAACACCTAAACAACATCCAAAACCGACCAAAAACGACAACAACACAAATACCTAAAAATACAAAAATTATATATATTTATATATATATGTATTTATATATATATATATATAAAATTATGTCAGCAGTGCCAGCAACAATAACAATAACAAAAACAAACACTGGCAAATGGCAAGTGTGCTTGCGGCCAGGCGTGTAAATTATTTATGTGCCAAATGTCCTGCTTTGTGTATGTGTATGTGTATGTGTATGTGTATGTGTATGTAACCCTCGCACCCCTTCCAGCCACTGTGCAACTACTCACATAATCCCAATGTGGCACGCATGGGTCCTATATCGCTTGCCTCCCATCACCTACGGCTTCCACCAGGCTCTATCGTCCTGCGCCGCCAGTTTATAAATAAAAATCATTATTACTGCTGGCTGCTAGTGCTGTGGCATTTGCTTTTTTCTCCTTCTTCGTCGTCGTCTTCTTCTTTTTGTTCTCCTCTTTTTCTTTTTTTTAAGGTGATGGTTGGGTGGTTGGGTGGCACAGTGTTTAGTTGGATTTTTCAGTTGCGACGTCAGAGTTTTCGTTTGAAATTAGCACGCATTGTCCTTAATTGTTGGGGCGTTTGTGCTTTCCTTTTGGGGCTTGGGCATTTTACTTTTTTTTTACAGCTTTATTGGGGTAAGGAACACGTTTTCCTTTCTGTTCTGTTCTGTGATGGGTGGGGTGGGGTGGTGTGGTCTGATGTGAGGTGAGGTGAGCTGGTGGTGGTGGTGGTGGTGATGGTTGTACTTAGGGCTTATCAGGCCAATGAGTTTGCCTCATTCGTTTGGCTGGCTGCGTGTTTATTTATTTGACTTGTGCATGTCGCTTTTGGGTGTTAACTTTAATAATTAACGGCATTAATTGCCGCATATGTCACATGTTTGCTTTCGGCTTTCGGCTTTCGGCTTTCCAACCCCGCAAACCACTCCCCCACCGTCAGTTCCGCTTGGCCCACTGCATTCCCTCGCCATTTGTCTGTGCATTTTTAATATGTTTTCTTTCTTCTTTTTTTTCTGTATAATTTTATGTATTTTAATTATTGTTCTCGTTCTGTTGTTTTTTTTTTTTTGTTGTTTTTGTTTTTGTGGATTATTTAAACGCTTATGTCATGAAAACAAAGAAACGATCCACTACAAGTCCCCAGGTCCAACCACAATCACACAGCCCCAACCCCCTTGGGCTACATAATGTAACACCCACAACATTTGACCCACTGCGCTTAGCCTACATTATTCAATAACGGTAACCGTTAATTACGCACATGGTTTTGCTTCTTTGGATTTTGTTTTTTGGCTTTTAGCTTTCAGTTTTCGTCTGTCGACTGTCGTTTTTCATGGCGCTCTCAAATTGCTCAGATTTTTTCATTGTTTGGATTTTGAATATTAAATGGAAAATAATCTCCCCTTTTTTTTTATAAATAATTTATTTGAAATTTATAGATGAAACTCAAAGGATGCCAATGCTTTTTTTTTATATTTTAAATATCAATAATTGAAACTACAGATTTTATTATTATCGAAAGCAGGTCCAGCATATGTAATCGATATGCACAAATTATATATATATATATATATATTTTTTTGTTTAAATGGAAACAAATACATATTAAGCCGCTTGTTTGTACGTTTTAGCCATAATTCGAACCGATTATTGCAGGTATTAAGTAACATTTGCTAAAATGCATTATAGTTGAGCACAAAACATACTATTAATATAATATTTATTATATTTGCATCGAAGCAGTCAACAGATGTTTCATATTTGACTTGCACAGTTTTACAATTGCTTCAAGATGAGTTTATTGAAGTCAGTGGTAATTTTTATGTACGATTCTTGGTTTTATGGTGTGCATTTAGCATATCAACATTATTGCTTTTAAAATCTTTATGGTCCTCTTTCGTTACCGATTGCCAGTCCCCATAAACTTGACCAAGTCAATTAAACAAACGTTTTCGCACTTAACAAGCCCCCAACACGATTATGAGTCCGACAATGAGAATTGCGTACGGGGAATTGAGGATGAGCCTGGTGTGTGTGTGTGTGTCTTTATATATATATACATAGTTATATGTGTGTGTGGCATATGATTATCAATTTATGCCACAAATCCAATGGCCCAGACAGACGCCGTTAAGGCTTTTTTTTTTGGAGTTGTTTTCTTTTGCTGTGTTTTTTTTTGTTTTTTTTTTTGCCACAATCTGGCGGCGACTCAACGCCTACATCGATAGATTTAAAGTTGAGTTCGGGGGCTGGTGAGGTGTGGGGCGTGGCACTGCGAGTGGCATTCGAATCGAGTCCAAAGTGGCAATGGGGTCGTCACTAGCAGCAGCAGCAACAGCAACAGCAACAGCAACAGAAGCAACTTTTGTCGTAGTCCTCCTTCAGTTTGGCGGTCGTTGAGCGCCATTAGGCGGCCTGTGCAGACATTAAAAACAGCTGCCATCTTCCTTGTTGTTGTTGTTGTTGTTGTTGTTGTTGTTGTTGCTGCTGCTGCTGCTACTTGTGTTGCTGTTGTGGCATTTTTTTGGAGCGGCGCACAAAAATTGCCTGTTTATATTCGCAGCGACAGCAAATTTTATTATTATTTTTGTTCTTGACAACGACAACAGCCAACACGAGGAGCAAAGACAGCAATGCCAGCAAAGGCGGCAAAGGCAGCAAAGGGAGACGAATGGGCAACAGGAGTTAAGGCTGCAGCTGGAGGAGCAGGTGGTGGGGGAGTAGACGTTTGTGTTCGTTAGTTGGCGCATTTTTTAATGCCCTTGCAAAGTACATAGAAAATATATTCAAAGAACATAATTTGCAAGCTACAACTTTTAACTTATGTTAATAAGCCAACTTGATCGTAGTAGATTTTACTTTTAGCCTCTCAAATCTGTTACTATAACTACAACATATATGTTAACTATCATCGGAACAATCGATAAGAAATTGTCCGGCTGAGATTTCAAATATTATACAGAGCATGTGGCAAGGGTATTCAAACTTCGGCAGATAGTTTTGCATTTTTGGTTTTCGGATTCATTTTGTTTTATTTCTGTCTAATTTATTTTTTTGCAAATTTTGCATTTATACAAAAATATTTGTAGAGCAGCCGTCGCAGGCGACAGGCAGCAAATCAAAGTTGTTGCTACTGTTATTGGGTGGTTGCTGTGGTGTCTGCCAGCTAGCCAGCTAAAGGGGGGGCATCATAAAGGAAGGGGGCAAGGGGGTGGTGCGGACCTATGTCACCTTTGGCGCAGGCGCATGCCGCTTAAGCGTCGCGCAACCAATTAAAGAATAATTCATTTCAATTGAAGTCAATCAAAAGAAATTATTTCACGCTTAATCAATGAAGCCTCAGCGACAGAGAAGAATGCAGCAAACAAACAAAGAAACAAAATGTGCTTCACAGATTTTCGGCAAAATCAACCAACAACAACAACAACAACAAGTTAAAGATGAATATAATAAAAAGAAGAAGAAGAAGCAGCAGCAGCACGAGAACATTGCTTAATCAAAGGCGCGCAGATTGAAGAGGCTGTAAATCTACATATATATATATATATATATATATATCAAGCAGATACAGATACACACAGCGAGAGTGAGGGAGACAGAGCGAGAAGGAGAATTGAAATTTTTTTGGATACGAAATGTTTATCATGATGATATATGGCGAGCATATCTGAGACACTTGAGCTTTGCTTTGAACCCAACAAATTGATTTGACTGTGGTGTTGAAATGCCAGCAAGTGCCACTTGAATAACCCAACTTTATGACTATGTGCTCCATCCGAAAAACACACAGATATATATATAGGTATATATGCAAACAAACATATACATAAATGCTACTTAGTGGCCGGATTGTGTGATTAATTTATATACAACTACTGAAGTGGCACTAAAGTGCGGGCAATCAAAAGAAAACCACTCAACAAAGCTAGAATTTGAGTATGAAATTAATGTCATCGTAGAGGCGGATGAAAAGTGAACTCCTCTTTAAAAAATAATTATAACATATTAAGCAAAAAAACAAAAAAAAACATACTCATAATGAGCGCTGCGAAAGAAGTGCATTAAAAACTTGGATATATTTGATAATGCGCAAAGCGAAGCAAAACGGAAATTTCTAAGTAAACGTGTAAGTAATATATATATATATATATATATATATATGTATGTTTATATATATATATCTATGTATGTGCGTGTGTGCATTTCTTTTTTTATAGTCGCACACACATTGCCATAAATATTTGCACGCTTATGCAATGGCCACCCAGAACATCTTGCCAGCAGCGGACTGGGGAACATCTCTGAAATGCAATGCAATGCAACGCAACGAGATGACAAGAACAACAACAGCAACAACAGCAACAACAACAACAACAACATTAAACAAAAACAACAACAAAGCCAAAGTGTCGCATTAATTTGTCATTTCGCTTGTATGGCGACGACGGCAAATGAGGCGAAATGATGAGTGGAAAAGGGGTACATGGTGGGTGGGGTTGTTAAGGGTTGCAGGGAGAGGGGGCGGTTGTAAAATGGTGTGCCACAGTGGCAACTACACAAAACATGCACACACTGAAAACTTTCTTTTTTTTTTCATGTTTTGCTGACGCGCTCTAAAAAGTTGCAGTTTTTTCCTATTAAATTATTTTTTTTCAGATATCTTTTTTGTTTTTTTTGTTCTGCTGTTTTTGTTATTGTTGTTGTTCACACCCGCAGCCTTTTTGGCTTCTCATTGTGCTGTCACACACACACACACACACACACACACAGGCGCGCAATTTGACTTTGAAAAGTGAAATGTAAAAAGAGGAAGAAAGCAAAGAAAGGCGAGCCAAAAACTGTCACAAAACTTTTATGGAGACGCAGCAAGCAATGCACAAAAGTTACTCAGTGGTGGTGGCATGTAGCGTGCGGGGTCATGGACTGTGGAGGGGTATTTGGGAATGGGGAGTGGGGAGTGGGGTATTTTGTAGCATAATGGGGTGTCGAGCAAACATTGGTGGCCATGTCGCAAAAACTGTCTTGGTGTGCCACTGCTGCTGTTGGTGCTGGTGCTGCAATTGCGGTGGCAGCCACTTCATTTGCTTGCTCATTAAAAGTTGCGACTCATACAGAATTGCAGAAGGAACAAACGGAGTCAACACGTTTGCCTGCATGTCAAGTGGCAGTCAGTTGACATGGACCCACCGTGCCACCATGCCACCATGCCACCATGCCACCATGCCACCACCACCACTCACACAATGAATGTCAAAAAACGAGTGAAAATTTGCGCTTGAATGCAACACACAAAAACTACGACGAGGGCTGCGAACCAAAGCAACCCAAACCAAAACAACTCAACTCGACCCGACCCCCGACCCCCGAACCCCGACCCGTCACTTTTCTGCACTCTTCTCTCGCTGGCAGACTTCATGAAAAAACAAACCAAAAATAAACTAAAAAATAATAAAGAGGAAGAAAAACATAAACACAACTTGCTGAAAATTCATGAAAAATTTGTCACTATTTCATTTTTTCTCGACGACACGCGGCAGCGTTGCACACACATTTCCTGCCCCCTGTGTCTGGTCATTATTATAATTTTTCATTTCTTGACTTTGCATTGCAACAGCAATCAACACACACACACACACACACACACATGCAACACACACATAGACATGAGTTGAGGCTTAACAGTTTACTGGAGCGTGTTGGCCCGTGCGGAGGGTTTCAACTTCGAGTACAGCACAGGTGTTTACACTTACACACACACACACACATACACACACAGGCAGGCAGGCAGTCAACTGTCAAATGTACAAAAATGCAGTCGCACTCAAAGATCGGTTTCAGATTTAGATTCAGAATAAGAAGCTTTGCTTGGCTGGTCACAATCATTTTTGAAGCAAAGCAAATTCCAGCAGAGTCAATGAAATGTCCGTGTATTCAATGTTAACATGTTCAACTTACATACACACACACACACACACACACATACATATTTATATATGAGCTTGAACATTTGAACTTTAATATGCATTCCAATATCTTTGCCACTTTTGCCATAATAATCAGATTTATTTGATAACCTCTGACTTTAAGTGTTTTATGATATATATTTTCCAATTCATTTTCTGGGGAATTTCATATATACATATTTGAAAAGTTTGCTAACTGTTTGGCTTTGGAATTATAAAAATATCCCTATCATTTTAATATTATTACCAAATACAAGTAACTGTTATCGAATAGGAAATAACTGAACGAAATTAAGTTCAAAATTCACTCAATTCAGGCAAATCAAAAGTATTTGTTAAGCTTTCAATTATATATATATATATATATAGTATATATAGTTGCATGCAATTTGAAAGTATATACAAAATACTCATCTTAATAACGATGCTCATTTCCTGCCCATTAATTCATGTGGAGGAATTGTAATTGTTGGAAGACGTGTCCAGCATTTGTGACCGCTCTTTTTGTTTAGTTAACTTAGCTAATCAAAGTGCATTAAGCAATTTTCCAGTTTCCAACCATATTCTTCCCTCCCCCCTTTATTCTGACCCTTTCTTGGGTTGTCGCCCGTCTGAATGCCGCCAACGCCGCTGACCCTATAAATACGTATGGAGGGTTGCATGAGCATTAGCGAAGCAACCCCTGGCTTGTTTGGTAGTTGGGAGGCTCTATCTTAATGCTAGTCGGTCGGTCGCTTGGTCGGTCGCTTGGTCGCTTGGTCGGTAGTCATCAGCAACTATGCAACTCCATAGCTCCACAGCTCCATAGAAACAAGTCGCGACATTTTGCTAATTAAGCTGTGCGGGTCACGTTAAAATTGTTGCAGGCACCACACCGCCAACTATTAGCATTTTTATACTAGTTGAGAACAGGCACTTGAGGTTTATCTGGTCGCAGTTTATGTCTGGCAGCGGTCACTACTTAGTCTGATTATTGTTATTATGGCGTCGCAGTTTTCATAAATTCCCAGCAAGTTATTTTCCCATAAATTCTACGGGGCAGACACTGTGCAGGACAGTGTAGGACAGCGTAGGACAGCGTAGGACAGGACAAGACAGGACAGGAGAGAACGGGATGCGGACAGGACAAAGTAGAGGATATGCCGACAGCGCCACAGGTAGACAACGACAGCGATGACGACACAGACAGACATATATAGATATATATATATATATATATATTTATATATGTATATATAGGAAAACCGAGGGGGGAGTCTCGAATGGGGCTCAGGTTGTCCTGTCAAGATGCAGACGCGACGCGGCGACCATAAAATGTTTTCCATGTTGGCAAGAAATCTTTAGCATGGGATAGTGGCACCAGGCAAGGGGAGAGTGGGGGGGGGGGGGGTGGCAAGAGGGATAAGAGACGAATGCACATCATGAAGCATGCACCTGCCCCAGACGGCTTGTCCTTTGGGACACAATTTAAATTGGCATTCCACATGATGACCAAACCAGTGCCACGGCAACACCACGAGTGTGAGTTCGAAGTATGAACGTAAAAGGCGAGCGCGACTATTCACATGGACAAGGACACTAGTCGCATTGAACTGAACCGAACTGAACCGAACTGAACCGAAGCGAACCGAATCGAACCCAACAAATAGGAAATACTTGAAGAAACTTTAACCGAATCGTTCGCTGTAATGAAATTAAACTGGACAAACAATGTGGGGAAGGTGTGCCTGGAGAGGGAAGTACATATTCTCTATACATATATGTACAGTATGCCCTCACTTAACGCAACCCATTAAAATGCAGATCAAATAGAAAGAAATGCATTCTCTGCACATTCATATTGAAGTTAAAAATGGATTTTAAATATAATAATTATTGCATTTTATTAGATGTGTATTTTGTTGCAGAGTCAACAGCACAAAACTCAGAAACACAGAAACTTGCAGCAAGCTTACTATTTAACAGTTGGGAACAGAGTATCTGCTAGTCGCGCTGTTTCGCCTAGAGCCTAGAGCTGTGTCAATTTGCTGTTTAGCGTTGGTCCAGGGTATCTGCCAGTCCTTACCATTGCCATGTGTTTCACTAAACATCTGCTTCTTCTACCTCTTCTACAATGTATTCCCCGTGTTACCCGCTGTTTATTATGAAATGTGACTGTGCTCATTGTTGCCCCCGCTGTTTTCATTATATATATATTATATATGTATATATATATATATATATATATATATATTTCTTTTTTGCAGGAATCATCAGTGCGACCTGCTCCAGCTGGAGAAGCAAGTTCTCTTTCTCTTTCTCGGGTTGCCGCTTCTCCCTTTTGGCAGTCGTCGTGAGTTGCATTTGCTATCTGGTTGCGCCCCATAGTCATCATCGCCCTGAAATAGTCGCTCGCATAGTTCTCAGCCACTGGCCAGCCGTTAACGCTGAGGTAAACAACAACAAGGTGCAACACCAGCAACAACAACAACAATTTAGTGTTGGTTCCGCTGTCTGCTGAAATGTTTTTGCTTGCCCCGTTTCAGCTGTTGAAGTTGCAGTTGCTGCTTGTATTGGTCATCATCATTAAAGTCATTGCCCCTTGCCACTTGCCACTTGCCATAGCCCGTCCAGTGCACAGCTCACAGCTCTTATCTTGTTCATGTTGCATCACGAATGCTTTGCTATGCTATGCAATGCCATGTCTGTGCACCACCTGGAGGCAACTATCAATTGGATATCATCGCGAAAGGTGCTGCCCTGATCGGTTTGGATAGCGTTCATCCGAGTGTCGCATAGCTCAAGCCAAATAGCTGCGACAGCCAATAAACACAAACACCCGCTGCCACTTGTAGCCTGCCACTTGTCCTGTTGCACAACCGCGCGCTGAACAAAGCATCGCATACAATATCGAATCGCAGCTCTCAACGTGCACTGTTTTTGTGCAATTACTTGCAAGTAATTAAAATATTTAATTACTTACAGTAATTACGAGTACAGAATTACACAGGTAGTTAATCTGTTTAGTGGATGTATTCATTTACTTGGCATCCACTGTAATGCTTTGGTTATCAATTTTAGATAATTTGATTAGTTAATTTTGCAGTTTTTTTTTTGTTGGTTTTTTGTATTATTTTCTATCAACTTCAAGGATTTTCCGGCAACAGTTTAACCATGCTGAAAATGCTATCGCATCGTTTATTTAGTTATTAGGCTCTATTTTTGCTGTTGTTGTTGTTGTTGTTGTTGTGGGCCAATTGAATTGTGACTCAATTGACTCCTGGCGCTCATCTGAACATAACTCAGACACAATCAGGCCACGCTGTTCTGGTTCGTCCTCGTTGCTATCTTTGCTCTGTTATCGCAAAAACAGAAACTGCCTGACTCGTTTTGGTTGGTTTGCTTTTGCCGCAAGCCAAATGCCAATTCCGATTCCCATGTGCAACATAATTTGTACTTTAATCGTGTGGCAGCAAGGACAACAACAGGAATCACACAATGAGCAGGCAGTAACCAGTAACCAGTAACCAGTAGCCAGTAAGCAGTAAGCAGTAAACCTTTGGCTCTACGTAGAACGTAGTGGGAACTGTGAGGCTGGCAACCACACCACAATGGGACTCAGCTACAATCACTATTTAGTTCATTTTCATAAATGCCACATTAAAGTTGTGGCTGCTGCTGCTGCTGCTGCTATTGTTGTTGTTGTTCGTGTGCCGCAGATCGGTTCCAGAACAAGACGTAGCCGTGGCATCCAATGACATTAGCCTGGACACATAAAAAACAACAAAAAGATAAACAAAAACATGAAGGAACGAGCAACTCAGGGACATGCCGCATACAACATACCCTTGCCAGCTTTCACTACAAAGAGAAACAGAGAAATTTACTCAATCTCGACTGATCAAGAATATATATGTAGATAGGTATATGCCTCCAGTTATACACACTCTATCTCAAAGTTGACGACCAATATGTAATACCCAAGACAAGTGTATACAAACACGTACTCAGTGCAGTTTTTACGTTCGCTTTGCCACAACAACAACAACAACAACTTGGCAACGCTGGGGCGAGGCACCTCCTATGGATGCCTTTAGTCCGCTTTGCCAATTTAAACAAAACGTTGATCACTTTATAAGTAAGTATATCATCATTTATACATGCGCTCGCCACGAATCCCAAACCGGGTAAAAAGGCCTATTTAAGGCGAACACATACACACACACACACACACACACATGGAGAGAGAGGGCACGGCTGGCTAAAACTGTGACTGTGACTGTGACTGTTAAAGTGACTGCGACTGCGATTGCGACTGCAACAGTGGCAACGGCTACTTAGCCATGTCAATTTTACCGTTTTTGGGCGCATGGGGCATGCCAAAAATGTTGCTGCTGAGCCTCGTCGGTTTAAGCGTTTTGTACAGTTTTGTTGCTGCTGTTTATTTGTTACTTTTTTTTATTTATTATTGTTGCTGCTGTTGTTGTTGTTATTGCTCGTTGTTCGTTCTGGTCATTTATATTGCGCTCTCAGTGTACGTGTGTGCGTGTGTGTGTGTGTGCATGTGTCAAGTGGACTTCTTTAATAATTTATGATGAGGCCAAATACGTAGATCGTGCGTTGCACATTGCCAGCTATTAATCATGCCGCCAGTCCAGCCAGCCAACAGCAGCAGCAGCACCAACTCCTAAGAGAGAGTGAACGAGATACAGATAGAGGCAGAGATAGAAAGGGAGAGAGAGAGAGAAGCTAAGGAATTGCAGCACAACTCTGCTCGCAACGCTACTGCTGCTGTAGTAAAAGTTCAATTACCCGCCAAATCAAAATTTAATCTGCTGGCAAAAAAAAAAATAAATAAATAAAATAAAAAAAAAATACAAAAAAAAGGAAGGCAAACAGACAAACAAACAAACAGGCAGACACAAGCTGCCGCTGCTGGAGCTGCTGCTGCTGCTGGAGCTGCTGCTGCTGCTGGCCAGGCCAGCACAGTAGTCGCAAAGCGGTTGCAGCAGCTTACGGTATGCCTGATGAGCGATGGGGAGTTGCGGGGAGGAGTTGGAACCGCTGCATATTGACTGCAGTCTCTGGCAATGTGGCAAAATCAAAAATTCCAAACGCATACGACAGACAACCATGACGACGACGACGACGAGGCAGAGAAGCAGAAGAAGAAGAAGCAGAACCAGTAGAAGACGATGATGCCAAGCAGCCAAAGCGAGTCATGTCATGGCGGGCGTGTGCTCAACGCAAAAGGGAGATGCCGTCCGGTAGGGGGTTGGGTGGTAGGGCACTTAGCTGTACCGGAGATCAGATGACAGCAAGAAGTCAGACAGCGCCGACGAGACAGGATAACATTCAAACAAAAAAAAAAGAAACCAACAAACAAAAAGATCGCTGAACAAAAAAGAAAAAACTGTCAATGTAATTGGACGGCAGTTGAATACCCTAACTGCATTTGAAATGCGCAGCGGAATAAGTAATAAAAGAAAGCAGAGGATAGAGTAATGACACTCTGCTTGGCATGCCAATTTGCAACACTGTTTTTGTTTTTAGGAACTACTGATATACGTTGATTTGATAGACATAAATCCAGTTAAGCCTGTAGCTTTGTGCTTTGGCCAAGAGTCATCAATATACAAATATCATTATAGCCTAATAAGAAATCAGTTCTTATTCGTTGGTTTAATCGATGATGAATTCAAATGCAATCATGCATTAAAAGTATGGAGGCTCTAAGCCACACCTAAGTTAAATGTAGCACGAAAGGAAACCAGCTTAAACACTATGTGTTAAGTGCACAAAGTTGTCAAGCCTCGAAATGATCTGACATACATCAATATACGATATCCAAAATTATGCTAACAACATTTGCGAATAATAAACAAAATGATGGCATGCCAAGCAGAGCAGTTGTTAACTATTTACATATATAGATATATATAGATATATATATATATATATATACTGCGAAAGGATTTCGTTTTACAACTTTTATTTCATATAGATATACATATATATATATATATATTTATGGCAAAGTTATGGGACTGACCTCGCTAGGGTTTCCAGCTGCCAGCTATAGTCATGTGTGTGTGTGTGTGTTGTGTGTGTGCGTGTGTGTGTGAGTGTGTGTTGGCCACGTAGTAGGTGCAAGCATAAGCGCTACTAATCTGCTACTCAGTGGCGTATCAAGCTAAGCAGCATGCCAGCGAACAAACAAACAGACAGACAGACAGTCAGACAGACAGGCAAAAAGACAAAGAGAGTGAGAGAGAGAGAGAATGAGATGGAGAACTTGACGAATGCAGGCAGCTGCTGTTGATGCTGATGCTGATGCTGATGCTGATGCTAATGCTGATGCTTCTGCTGTGTGAGTGATCAGACAGCCGCAGATTACGTATACGCCGCGTTGTGTGCTTAACTTTTTGACTTTGACTGTGGCTTTGTGGCAACAGTAACAACAGCAACAACAGCAACAACAGCAACAAACAGAACAACAAATCTACCTCTGGCTGCTTAAAAAGTCCGCACAGGTCTCACAGATGCCGCAGTCGCAGCTTTCATTTGTTATTCAAAAGTTTTTTGGCAGCGTTCCTGCTTCTTTTTTTTTTTATTTTTTATTATATTCTTTTGTTTCTGTTTTTGTTTTTGTGTGTCTCACGTACGCAGCTTGTTTCGCTTGCAGGCAGGCACACAGAGAGAGCGAGAGAGAGAGAGAGAGAGAGAGGGCAGGAGAGAACGAGTCTTAGCCACGACATTTGTCCAGCATCAGCCAGTTGGCTCGAACAAAATAAAGCAAGTTCGTCCAGCACAAAGACTTGAACTTTAATGGCACGCTCGCTTGCCAAAGATTTGTTTAATGTTTGCATTCAGGTATCTTTCAAAGGCTTGTCCAGCATGGCTGCAATAATATCACATACTTGATTTACAACAAACAAAGTGAAACAGTTTACGCTCAATTGTTGATAAGTTTTTTTTTTTGGCAAAAGTCTCATGTTGCTGATAAAGTTCGTAATTTGCAAGTCAAAAAGTAGAACAAAAAACAACAAAACAAAAAATACAAAATAAAAAATAAAACACAAAAGGAAACGAAACGAAAGGAAAGCAGTCATGTAGCCAAACAATTTTATGTTACACCTTCCTTGAAAATGCCACAAACTGTATTTGCGTGCAAGCGTACAACAAAAAACCATCTTCAATTTCAAAGTGGTCCAGTTGCCACAGCTGCCACATTTCACAGTTGTAAGATAGCCACGAACTTGATACACACACAATGTAGTAGCTGGGCAATTTAATACAAGCACACAGTGATTGAATCAGGTGCCTGTTCCAGAATACATTCCATGAATCATTTATTGTTTGTTTATGCCACAATCAATACACATTATCAATGTTTTTATGTTTATATCAAGGTATTTTTTTTTATTTTTACATTTCCTCTCTATGTACATATATATATATATATATTCTATATGTGTAATCGCATCTGTGCAACATGCGCAGGAGAGCAAATAAACAAACAAGAAGAAGAAGAAAAAACAACAACAACAACAAGCCAAAAACTTGCATAAAAAATGATTTGGTCCGAAAAAATGTTGCACAAAATTTATGACAGCATTCGACGGCATTTATTTCAAAATAGTTATTGGATTTATTTCCAATCGGTGTTGGCTTATATCCTATTGCTGCTGCAGCAATAATAATGCCTAAGCTGATATGTGCAACATACAAAATAAATAAGCACATTAAATGCCAATATTTATGCAAACTTGTGCATCTCATCTGTATACTAACTGGTCTTTATGCGAAAAATAAACAAAATATTGCCAACGATAACTATTCCGTGGAATTCAGTTAACGTCCATTCTATATGCTGATAACATAGCAAATAGTTGATTGTATTAAATTCACGTTCACGAATAAAAAAAAAAAAACACAACACACACACATTTTCCAAACAAATTACACAATTTTTTTGACAAAAATTGGACCCACTCTGCTTAGTTCCTCAACTATCAGAAATATAAGAAAAATCGCGTTACATTTGCTATTTTGTGGGCAAAATTATAGTTCGCTAAGCCAATCAGAATTTAAAGCCATCAACTCTGACAGTCGTTAGGATAAAGTATTTCGATTCATTAGTGAGATATTGAAATGATGCGTCTGCCTGTTTGTTGTAATTGGCATAATTGGGAGTACACAATATTATTAACATATGTATGTATGTATATATATATATATATATATATGTGTGTATGTGTAGTAAATCCAAAGAGCGGCAACTGTTCGTTAACAATATAAACAGTTGGCTTATATATGCATTTAGCATTTTCCTACAAACTGGCCGCATTTATGAAAGTCCATTGACACAAGCACGAACAAAAAAAAAAAAGAGAAAAAAGAGTAAATAAAGAGTGCTTTAGCCGACTTGGAAATGCCCTGTACACAGACATTAAACAGGCGAACGACAAATGCTGATCAATAAGATTAAACAACATTATGGAGTCGCAGATAGATTAATTTATATTATTTTATTTTAATTGCAGGGTATTCAAAAAAGAAAACCAAAAACAAAAAAAAAAAACAGTTAATAAAAAGTTGAATAAACTCTAGCAAAGCTGGATAAGTTTGTGTAAAAACAAATTATGTTAATTATATTTTTTGGGTGTGTTGTCGCCTTTTTTTTTTTCTTTTATTTATTTTTATTATTATTATTTTTTTTTTTTTGTTGCTGCTGGTTGTGGACTGCAATTATGCTAATTGTATATTCAATTATAATATGTTTATTTATTATTATTTCACTGGCCATCGGCAACGGCGTCTACCGCCTCACATTGTTGATGTTAATGATTAAAATTATACAACAACCGTCGATTTATGATAAACGTTGCATGAATTTTAAGATGATTTCATTTCCATCAAAATTAAATTGATTTTCTCATTTTTATACATTCCCCATTTGTTTTCTTTCTTTCTTCTGTTTTTGTTTTTGTTTCTTATTATTATTATTATTATTGTACTCAACCTCGCCAATTTACAGCGCCCAGAGCACATAATAATACACCCACAAATATGCATATATATAGGCATATATACACACACATATATATATATATATGAGTATGTGCACATACGTGTTCATTAAATAATTATTTCCATAATTATAAACCAAGTGGACAGCTGCCTGAACAGGCTTTGCTGCTGACTCTGGCTATGGGTCTGACTCTGACTCTGACTCTGACTCTGACTCGGTTTTACGTGTAGCGTCATAATTGTATTCTCCGGAATCCATGAGATAATCATATTAAATACTCTCAGTACTTTTGCTCCTCTCTCTCTCTCTCTCTCTCTGTCTCTCTCTCTATTTAAGCTGTGAAGCTGCCAAAATCCAGCGAAAAATGTTCGCGCTTTAGCTTCAGCTTAATAATCTGTTGAACATTGTTCCAAATGGTTCAACGTGTTGCAACTTGATTTAAGAGTTGAAAATCTATGGTTATGAATTGTTATCTCAATTAATTGAGGTTTTCACTCTCAAAATCTCGAAGCTTTGTCATTCTAGACTAATACGGACACAATCCAAGAAAGATTTCCAACCTGTTCACTTTCGTATTATATTACTGATTTTAAGCATAGTTCACTTGAAATAAGCAAATCATTTATTTATTTATTTAGTTCGATACGATTGCTAATTTTTTTTTGTTAATATTTAAATGAACTGTTTAGCAAGAATTAAATTTGAAAAAGTTATTCACTTAAGAGCCAACATTTAAGTGTAATAAATAATATTTTACGCTTAACCCAGAGCTCTAAGCGGATTCTCATAACAGTCAAGGCTTCAGTAAACTTTTAACCGCACAATTTCGCATTGGCCAGTTTTCCCAGTTACTTTGAGAACTGAAAACGCTCTTCATTGTCCACTTAATCCCCGCTCCCGCTTCCGCTCCCACTCCCGCGCCACTGATTATGCAATTGGCTTTCAACCAAAAGAAGTTTGATGAAACTAAAAAAAAGAAGAAGAAGAGGAAGAGGAAGAAGAGGAAGAGGAAAAAACGCAACAGCAGCTGCATAAACGGTTCATAATTATTGCTCCATTGCTCCGTTTCCCCAATTTTCCCTCGTTCCCCAATTATGCATATTGCATTCCTTGACGCCTTCGCTTGGTATTTGTTTAATTAAAGTGATGAGCAATCAAAGTATTGGATTGGCAAAAAGAAATGCCACCCCCTTGACCCACTGGCACCACCATCCAGCAATCCCCCGTGTCTTTGAGCATACAATGCATCGAATGCAAAGTGCGCTGGCAATGCGAGCCACAAAATTGTTCGCAAAGCCGTTGCCATTATTTAAAATGCAACGCAATGCGGCGCTCGAAATGCAATCAATGCGAATTAAATTCTCGGCTTGCAGCCAAAGAAATTGCAGTCGACATTTGGCAGCAGCAACAGCAACAGCAGCAGCATCTACAGCAACAGTAGCTGCAACAGCAACAGCAACGAGTCACAACTGGGGAGGGCAGGCTAAGGGCGGCAAGGGCGCTGTCAAGTGTGGCAGGTCAGTTGCACGTTGAAGTCCTGGCCCATTTACGGTACGCGGTTGCCTCTCGCAACCTCTCTCTGTTTCTCTCTCTCTCTCTCTCTCTCTCTCGCTTCAACACTTTCTTTCTTATTCTCTGTCTCTGTTGGTTTGCGTTGCATCCCGTTGCGGAGCTTGCCGCAAAAATGTTGCACTGAAACACTTTGCAACTGGCCGGCAGTTTAATTGGGCGAGCAAAATATGCGCTTCTACCAACGCCCAACAGGCAAACCTCAGCTAATGGGCGTGGCGCCAGGTGTGCAAGAGGTGCAAGAGGTGCACGAGGTGCCACAGTATATTTGCCATATTACATATACATATACACTGACACACATTTGTAATATTTATAATATTATTACAGTATTTATCTATATGTTTGCAATATTATAATATATCTAATATATTACAGCAACTGTATGAATATCTATATAATTTATAATTCTACATTTATCATAATGTTTTCTATATTTATTCAATTCGACAATTAATACGAAGATCACCAAAGTAAATATTAAAATAAATAAATATTATTATTATTTTTCAATTAATGACTATCATGTTTTGAGAAACTTATCTATTAAATGCCGGCCAATTATGAGAGCTACACATGTCTTAGCTATTGAATTGTTGTTGTTGTTTTCGGATAATATTGCGTTAATTAGTCTGCTGCCCATTTTGTGTTTATCATGCCAACTGTTGTTGCTGTGATTATTGTATTTATGTTTCTGCTGTTTGTCTTGCCACCTCGTTTATTTTCACGAGAAACGTGAGAACAGCGAACGGAGAACGGAGAACGGAGAACGGAGAACGGTAAACGGAGGAACGGAGAGAACAACAAAATTCGATCTTGATCTCGAAAGCGAACTGGAAATCGAAAAACTCTCGTTTTACGGCAGGCGTTGCCCTTGGGGTTTAGTGTTACCGTTACACAATCCTTGGCATATGGTGCGTGTCTTGGCTAATTGATCGCGCTGCATGCGTACGCAAAATCTCATCTGACACACACACACACACACACACACACACACATACACTGGTTGCGCCTGTGTCTGCCTGCCTCTTTCTCCTCCTGCCTCCCTTGCGTTTGTGTCCCTTTCATTTCATTTAGCCCCTGTGCGCCTGAAAAACGTTTTCTTTTTTCTTTTCGGGTTATTTATGCATGTTTATCTTGTTGTTGTTGTTGTTGTTGTTACATTTAGCTGCTGAGGGCGCAGGTCACGCTGTTTTGCCTCTGGGCCTGTATGTGTGTGTGTGTGTGTGTGTGAGTAGCTGAGGCGGCAACTGCATCCTGTGCCTGCTGTTTTTCCTTATTTCCCTCTCGTTCGTTTTTTTCTTTTTGTATTCTTCTTTTATTTTGTATTTTTTAACTGATGCCACACACATGTTTTCATCACACAACCAGTCAGCCAGGCAGGCAGGCAGGCAGGCACACAACGGCTGCTGTTGCTTCGGTTCAATTACTTGTAATTTTAGCCGCAACAACGAAAACAACAACCAAAATAACTTATACGCGTTCCCCTTTTTGTGGCACCGAGTACAAGGAACAGGTAAATCGACAGACCTTTAGAGATGGTAGCCCAAGCAAGATCATCAGCTAAATGGCTAATAGCAAAGCCTTATCGAATCAAGCACTTACAGCAATGGCCACACAAATAGCTCTAACATACTTAACAATCGCAACAGACTCTCTTTGCAATTAATTTTCCATAAATTTTACCTCCAATCAGCTTCAACTTTTTTTTTTTCTTTTCACAAAATTGAACTAATCGAAATAAGAAATATTAAACGAAATGTGCTAAAATTTATTAATGAATGAATGTATATTTTAGTATAAACCTTAACTTATCATTAACATCTCATTATCATTTCAAACCCGATATCGTGAGCTCATCTCTAAATATCGAACTATCGACTTTTGTGTGTGCAGTACTTCAAACGCTGTCTGTCTGTCTATGCGAGTGTGTGTGTGCCAGTCTGTGTGTGTGTGTGTGTGCGAGGGTGTTTTTGTGTGCATGAGTTCACACCAAGCGCCTTTGCACTGTGTCTGTGAGTGTGTGTGTGTGTGTTTGTGTGTGTGTTGTCCTTTGGGTTCTGTTTTTGTTACCCCTGCCGGCTCCTGATTCGACATCCTTTCGTCTTTGGTCTGCCGCTTTATTTAATTTCAATACATTATGCTTCTGCTGATCAGCTTTTTTTTTACAATATTCTTACACATATACATATATATATTTATATATATATATATATATATATATTTGTATATATGCACATGTATTTTATTGCTGTTTCCTTTTCTTTTTCGTATTTTATTTTGCGCTTTAAATGTGATTTCGATTGAGGCATGATTATCAATGCGGCTGCTGCTGCTGCTGCTTGTGCTGCTTGTGCTGCTTCCGCCTATATCCTTTTTCATGTTACGCTCAAGTTGTAATTGGAGTGTCAATTTTTACATCTGTTTAATATGCATTAAGGCCAGG
>JAWNMY010000090.1:9647500-9657500 GCA_035043505.1 Drosophila setosimentum | reverse complement strand
AGTTAAGTCTTACCGACTATCAGATACCCTACACAACTCATCAGCAAGTTTTTACTCATATATAAATCAGATTTAAAAAAAAAAAATTATAAAACATTTATTTAGATATTGGTTTTGATTTTTTAAATGAAAATTCTTCGATTTTACAGTTAAGATTAATATTATATACGTTAAAGCTTTGGGTCTTCAATCAAAAAATCAATTCAAACAAACTGAATAGCCATAATAGCCATTCTTACCGATCGTTTCCATATGCGGATATATATATATATATATAGAAGAATTCATGTCAATTTCTGCAAGCTTTAAAACCAAAATAATCTTAAGTTTTCACATCAAACTGATTGAGAATATATGTATATATATATATATATATATATATATATATGGGCATAAATAATGACATAATGGATAATGTAACAACTGTGTATAATTCACTTTGCTAGGGTAACAGCAGCAATCTTCACAGTAAAAGAGGTATGCACACAGAAACGTGCAACAAACTATGCATTCGTCTCACTCTTGCCGCATGCCACTTGCACCACGCCTCTGGTGTTGGCTGTGTGTTGGTGTGTCTGTGTCTGTCTGTGTGTGTGTTTGTGTGTGTGTGAGTGTGTGTGAGTGTATCTGTGGGCCCAGGCTTAAATGTTGGCGGCATGTCATGGAAATAACATTAAAAACACATTAAAACCGCGAGTGTCTGGGCAGCAAGCACACAACAAAAGCTAAACGATGTGAGAAGCCAGATAGTGTGCGACAAAGATTGTCGCTCTTGTTGTTGTGTTTCTTGTTGGTTTTGTTTTAGTTGTTGTTGTTTTAGTTGTTGTTGTTTTAGTTGTTGTTGTTGTTGTGCCTGATGATGATGATGGCCAGAGCCAAAACCCCCAAAAAAAAAAATCCCGAAACAATTGCAAAAAAAAAAAAATGGAAAAAGCTGCCTTTTGCCCAAGATGCATTACAACACTTGGCCGTTAATTTGGATACACACGCACACACACACACACACACAGATATACACAGATATACACACAGATATACACACATATGTACACACATATACATATATATATAGTATATATATAAATACATCTACTCACATGTAGCTCTTTGTTGCAAATGGGGAAAATTATTTGCCATAACATTGTTGCTTGGCCACATACCTGCAAAGAGGAGAGTAGAGAGCAGGGAGTGAACAGATGGAGAGAGTTAGATCACATACAGATATAATGATATAAAGATGCAAAGATATACATTACTAATACACTGATAGGCAGCCCTTTCAAATGGCTTCCGTTCGTGTTGCGCTGCCAGCTCGCAGCTTAGAGCTTTGCAGCGCAGACTGAAAGCAATTAGGGCCAAGAAGGAACTGCGCAGCAAAGTGAGCTCGATTCAATGAGAAATGGAATCGATACGCCCGATACCTGGTTACGCCTCATTAGTTGGCTGTAAACTTACAGCTTGTTAGCAAATTGCCAGTAGCAAACAGAAAATTAATATCTTTGTTTTAAATTTCCCATAATAATCAAGACGAAAATAATTCTAAACATGCATTTTGAGCACATTTTGTAAACACTGCAAGCAGATGTTAAATGAAAATATGTTTATTTACCAACTGAGCATAACAATATCTGATAAATAATTAAAATGGTTTTTAGACTCGGCAAAATACATATTAATGTTGCTGATGCACACTCAAAAATGCCACTTGCAAGTTTCTCTTAGCAAACATGTATAAATATAAGCCAGAAATTGAGCTAATAGAAGCCAGATCAGAAATTATCTAAAGTTAAGTTAATATATAATAATTGTTAACTGTTTTGAAGCCCTAAGGTGAATGGAAACCAGCATTCATTACTACTCTTAGATTAAAGAAATTATATCAACTAATTTAAGTTTCTCAAAGCTAAACATAATAAAAATTAATATGTAAAGTTGAAATATGAATTAATCGAAAGCAAAATGTTTTCTATTTTAAAGATTTCAATTTTATTAATTTAACAAAATATTTCCAAAGCTCAAAGTAATAGAAGGAATTTCAAAAATGTATTCAAACAACTGAATCGAATATTTAAAATACAAATAATTTTACACTAATAAAAAATACACTGATCTTAAGTTGGTCTGCCTATCTGCCTATCTGTTTAACTGCCTGTCTGTCTGTCTGTCTGTCTGTTTGCAATTGGTATTTCTGGCTGCAGTCCACTTTAGCGCAAATGCACCACATTGACTCACACCACTGTTGAGCGACGCCTAATCAATTTGATCACTGGCGACAGGGTGGGTTGCGAATGAGTGCTGCTGTGGCTGGGTGGTGCAGATGGGGGTTGGGGACGGGGGCAAATGACTTGCGAGTAAAAGTTTTGCCACGCGGCACGCGCATAAACCATGAATGGATTTCATAAAAGTATATATATATATATATGTATATATGTATATTTATAAGTATATATATCTATATATTGGCCATAATGGCTCATAAGTATACACGTATATGCATATACATGTGTGTGTGTGCGTGTGTGTGTGTGTGTATGTGTGCTTGGCTTATGATTGATGATGCCATTGATTGATGCATGACACGCTGCTTGTCGTTGACGTTGTTGCCGCCTTTTAATTGAATTTTCAAAGCTGCCTTCCAAAAACTTTTTCCTTTCCTTTTTTTTTTTTTTCACTGCATGCTTATCAGTGGCAAGACACACGCCCCGATAGCCACAACAGCAATACCCTCCCCCACCAACAACAGTATTTGACTAGCCACCCCCACCCTCCGCCTTACTAAATAAAAAAAAAATAGAAAGCGAGAGTTGAAAATTTATGCGCTGGTATTTTATGAAAATGCGCCGCATAATCGTCGTCATCAACACATTTTATTGCAACATCATTGGCAGCATTTTGGACAAACAACAGGAGAGTGCGATGTGGTGAGATTGAGAGGGGGTGGGTATTGAAAGTGGACAGAGGCGGGGTAGAGTGTGTGTATGTGTGTGTGTGTGTGTGTGTGTGTGTGTGTGTGTTAAGCATATTTGTCATATTTTCTTTATGCTTTTTATGTCATTTCTTTGCACTGATTGTTGTTGTTGTTGTTGTTGTGGCATCTTCAGTCAACGGCAGCTTTTGTGGCCAAAATTGAAAAATGGCCAAAACTCGACGCGAAGAAGAAGAACAAGAGGCGGCAATAATATCAACAACAGCAGCAGCAGCAGCAGCAGCAGCAACACTTGATGTCTGCTTTTTATGATGCAGTAGAAATAGCAACGCTCCTCGTTGCCCCTCGTTCGTCACTTGTGGTTGATAAATGGCCAGGCCAATCAAAATTGTTTATAATTGTCATTATAGCTGCCCCGCCCGCCCAACTCACCAGCCACCCCTCCCATTAGCAGTGCCTTGGCGTTGCGCCTGACGACTAATGCGGCACCTTGGAATGGTCATGGCGTGCGTTGGGCAATTTCAATTAAACACTGCTTGTTGCCTCTTTTTTGTATTTAGTTGGATTTTTGTTGTTTTTTTTTGTTGTTTTTGTTTTTTTGTATTTTTTTGGTTTTTTTTTTTTAGCTGTTTGCCGTCTGCCGTTTGGCGTTAGCTGTTGGCCATGGCCATAATCACAGCCACTTTGTCACCCACCCAGTTGGCGAGTTGACTTGAACTGCGGTGGGTCCAAAAATAATAAAGGCCATGCCCCGACGTTGGGACTCTCCACGGCTTAATGCAGCTGCCGCACGCAAGTGGCGCATAAAAACAAAATGTTTTCGTTGAGGCGGTCATGGGGATCGGGCCGACAGAAGGGGCGGGGTGGGGGGGACGGCTAAAGAGGAGGGGTATAGCCCTTTTTGGGGCCAGACGATAGGAAGTTGTCGGCCTCGAGCTGTTGCCGGAAATGAAGATGATGCAGCACAAAAAAAAAAAAAGACAAAAAACTATTAAATAAATAAACTACATGCCACACACACAGGCACACACACACACAAAAATAAACACACAGCTAGCTAGACTCCGTCTCCGACTCCGATTGTGACTCCGATTGCGACTCGCCTCTCACCCACCACCCCCGGCCACTCCCACCACATGCGATACACAAGTAAGCATATTAATACACATGAATATTGCAGATAGAAAATAATGTTTGCATAATGCTTCATCAAAACCAAAGACGTTTTTCAAAATTGCCAACATAATACTTGCACACACTATCTCTCTCTCTCTCTCTCTCTCTCTCTCTGTCTCTCTCTGTCTCTCTCTGTCTCTCTCTGTCTCTATCTATTTTGCTACTCTAACATCTATTCATAGTACAGATGTTTTTTCCTCGGTTTACAGTACATTGACATTTTTGTTTGTGTAAAAATAAATGCCCCACAAAAAAAAAAACAAGAAAAAAAAATACGAAGAGTGGCAAACAAGGTGAAGTAGGGAGTAGGGGGTGCAGGGGATGCAGGGTGTTGGATTGTACCAAAAGGGTCAAGAGGGATTCACATGGGGAACGGGCATTGGAATTGTGTATGGATCCACTATCCTATCAATTGGATCTTGCCGTTTGGCGACAAGTGGCAATTAGCAAAGGGAATGAGAACCAAAATGGAAATGGAAATGGGATTGTGAAATGGCATTGGGAATGAGTTCAGTTATTCGGAAAAGCGAATGGTAACGAAAATCGAATGGAATCTGTGATTGTCAATCGCTGCTGTTTGTCGTGCTTGATGCATGTTCATTTCACAATCTGTTGAATTCGAATTTTGTATTTTTAATTTTTTCGTGTTTTTTGTTTTTTGGTATTGCTTTGTGGCCGGTGTTTGCTGTTCATCTTTCTAACTTGGCAGAGGATATGACAATAGTGTCGCACTGAACGAGACACCTTTCCATAGGCAGGCGGACAAATCGGATCAGTATATCATATGACTGTCATAGGAACAATCGGTCGCATAATGAGCTCTTGCATGACAAACTTGTTTGTTTCACAAGCAATCCCAAACAGTCAATAACCAATTAGAATACTCTACTTGAGGCAGGTGAGTTCAACCAGAAGATACCCGAAAGTCTTGTTGACAGCACCTTGTTTAATTATGGTAACAAAATCTGCGTTTCTTATGCGATTTGAATGAAATCGATAAAGCGTAATAAACCTTATATAGATGTAGAAATAATCTATCTCCTGTAGTCTCTGAGATCAGGAATATATATATACTTTATTATACTAATGCCTGCAGCACAACTTCATTATATATATTTCCATTTTCAGTTTAAAATGTGCACAAATTTGTCTGTTAAAGAAAATGGCTTTTGCTTTTCGAGTTTTGCATGCTCTTTTTTGTGCTTATGTGTGAGACACTTGTATTTGGTGTTTTTCTTTATCTTTGGCTCATGCATAATTAATTTCATAAAGTAATGCATTTAATTGAAGTTCTGTATGACTTTTGACAATGCACAGCAGCCAACAACATTAACAACATTAACAACAACCACAACAATGAAGGATGCTGGCGTGAAAAGCAACTTGAGCTTTGGCACAGTGATTGAAATCTTTAAGAAAACACTTAGTAAATGAGAGAGAGAGAGAGAGAGATAGAGAGGGGGAGAGACTAGCAAGAAGCCAGACTACTTATCACAGGAATTTATAATTCTTCTCGCTGCTGACACAAAAGTATGTTTGAAATGTGTTCAGGGCATTCTTGAACCACTGTGCAGAATTACTGAAGCTGTTTGTCTTTTGTGCAATGCTAATCTTGCTGCTGTTGCTGCTGCTGCTGCTGCTTGTTCAAACAGAGAGCGAGTGAAAAAATGCCAGCTATGAAATGGAAGAAGTTTTGTAGCATGCTGCCGCTTTTAAGTAAATTAAGCCAAAGAGAAACCATTTCGTAAAATGTTTCATAAAATGTTTGTAATTCCACTCTAGAGCCACTGCATACCCCCAACCCCACCACTGGCTTCTTCTGCATCTGCTTATCTCGTCGGCGAGTCCCCCGCTCAGCAATCCACCTGCAGAGGCACTCAATCATAACGACAACGAGACAAAGTCGTAAAAAAAAAACAAAAAAAAAAATATTATAAAAAACTGACTCGAAATTGATTAGGTGTGGCACCACTGACTGACTGACTGTCGCCTTATTCCCGTCAAACCCCGCCCACACCCCCTTAACACACACACACACAAACACAAACACCTACATGCGGGGCAGCACCTTTCCGCCCCTTTCAGCCCATTTAAAAGAAAATTAATTAGCGCCTGATCGCTTGGCCTGCCACCAAAAGCCACCGAAAAAAAAACAAAAAATTCCAAAAAAAAAAAAAGAAAAAAACAGAATGAAGACGAAAAAAGATGTTTGGGCACTGGGGCATGGGGCATGGGGCATGTGGCATGGGAAATGAAGAATGATGCGAGGCATGGCCAATCGGGGTGAGGGCGCGAAGTGGGTAGAGTGGGGCATGAGAGCTGAGAGGCATGCGGCAAGCATTCAGTAGCAGGCTTCATTGCCAGTGGGCGTTGCCGACACAGCGACGCTGTGTCGCTTGTCGTTTGTCGATTGTCGCGTGTGCCTTCAACTCCGGCCGCTTTGCCTCATTTTTTCTTTTGCGCTCGAAAGCCAAAAGTGTCATCCGAAATTAATTGCTAAACAAATGTCTAATCTTTGCCATTTAAAAAGCGCATAAATCAAGCGCAAATCAAACACTCCAACAACAACAGCAGCTGACAACTGACAAACTGACAAAATTGTACAAGGATTACTCGAATATAACATTTGGCATAAAAGAGTATATCAAACTTTATTCACATTCACCCCAATTCACTCGCCTCCTCAGAGTCCTATCCAATATGAATATTACTTTATCGTTTCCTTTATGAATATATTCAAATATGTATATACATATATATATATATATATATATATATATATTTATTTATATATATAGCAAACACAAAAGAAAATTGACGAAAATTGTTGAGCTGGTAGTTATTACATGAATAAATTTGGTCATAAACGTCAGGACTTTCGACGTTTGTCCTTCTGCTGCGCTTTACTTACTAGTCCAATTTAACAGCCACACACCCTCCCCCCCCCCCCCCATAGACCCCTACGCCACCACCAACTTGTTGTTTGCCCCTGGCTATCCTTTTATGATTTACCTTTTGCTCTTTTGGCATACGCAAAGCCATGCAACGCAACTCGGCAGCTCAGTTGCACACACTTTCTGCTAACTCTCGCTCGCTCTCTCTCTCTCACACACACTCTCTCTCTCTCTATCTCTTTCTACAGATGGCGCACAGACGGCAACACTGTGTACACCCTACCCCCTTTAGCCTCATATCCAGCACCTCCATTCCTGTTCCCGGTTCTTTTGATTTTGCAGCTTTTCACATATTTTTGAATATATATGTCCCTACATAAAAACCATAAATATATCCTACTCAAATATTTCTCAGAAATCGAAGCGATCGGTTTACTATATATATAAATATATATATATATATATATATATGCATATGTCAGTATTATTTTATTCCCATAAACTAAGACGGAACAATAATTTTCTCAAGAAATCGAGTAAAATCAAAATCATTAATCAAAAAAAATATATATATATAAATATATATATATATATATATATATATATATATATAACTCTGCAATTATATTTAGGATTCGATATTCTACCTTGTCTTTTTTCCATGGAGTTAAAATGTAAATTTTTCTGTCACTCGAATTTTTTGGCTACATAGGCATTGATGGAAAACTTTGGCCACCGGGCTGCAACTTGTTTTTTCTTCTTCTTCTTCTTTGTTCATTCCCTTGCACAGTTACCGCGCTACCCCGCTACCCCACCGCACTGACGTCTGCCGCAGTTGGTCTGTAGCGAAAATATTTATTTGATAATTCTCATTGCATTGAATCATCGCACAAAAGTCCTTCGGCGTGCAAACTACAGACGTGCCCCCTCGCACCCCAACCGGACCCCCTTGATTCTGCCCTACCTGCGCTGCGGTCTGCCACTTCCCTACCCTTGGCTAAAAGTTGCATGCGTTTTGTGCACTATTTTAACACTTCTTGTGCAAATTTTATGCACGTTCTTTGGCAGCTTTTTTTGTTTTTTTTGTTTTCTTCATTTTTGCATTTTTTATTATTATTATTTTTTCTTTTCGTTTTTCTTTTTTTGTTTCGTTACTTCTCTTTTCTGCTGTTTGTTCTTTTCGCACTTCGTGTTTGTAAAATTTGCATTTTTTGTTTTTTTTTTTTGTTGTTGTTTTTTTTTGTTTTGCATTTTTTGTCGCTACTTTCACGTCTGCGTGGCCACAATTAAACTTTACGACTGCAATTTTCATAGCGTGCTTGCTTTATTTATTTTTATTATTATTTTCATTTTTTTTTTTTCATTCATTTGTGTTCTTCATCTTCCCAGTGGGCGTGAAAAGTTTTGTACAATTTAAAGCACTTCAGTTTAGCTCAGATTCGGTCGAAAGCGATGCCAGTTTTGATGAGAGCCGCCAGAAACCTTGAAATCCAATATGATGAACGAACTTACCACATTTTCAACGAGTTAAAAGCTGCGTTAAGTTCACAAACAAATTTATTTAGCAGAAAACTGTCGCAAAACTGATTCTTTCAGCAGGTGTCGCCTTACTAGAAGAAGTTATAAGAAGATATTTTATTATCCAAATATCTTTATGAATCTTCCATGGAGAGTTGAAGGGAGTGTAGCAAGGGGAAAGAAGAAGGAATTAAGACGAACTCGATTGGTATCTTTAAAAGCCCAAATAGAAATCGTAATCAAATAAATATATATTTTTTCTTATGCTCATATTGTAGTCATATCATAAATAGATTTAATCAATATAAATTGAAAATCGAATTGAAAAGTATTGCAAAAATGTATATTAAATAATTGATAACAACTGTAAATTGACTTACGCTTCCGCACACACTCACACACACACACACACACACAGCTGGCCCAAAAATCAAAGCTGCGGCTGCGGCAACTTTTTGGGTTGCCGGCTTTTGCTTTTTGAACGCTAGTTCAGCTCGGGGCCTAATTACCCTCAAACGCTGACGCTGCAAGTTCAACTTTGAATAGGGGGTGAGTTGTGGCTTGAGGTGGGTAAGGGGGTTAGGGGGTTAGGGGTTAGAAAATGGGCCCTTTCATTGATATTTGATTACGGGGCCGCCGTATGGCAAAACAATGAGACTTTTGTCAAAGAATCGACACGGTTAATGTTGTTGTCTTTGCATTGCCGGTTTTTGTTTCGCTCAATTTTTGGTATAAAACAACAACAACAACAACAACAATAACAAAAAAAACAACAACTTTTCTTTTCCTTATTTTGGGAAGAAGAATAAGATGAAAAGGGCCTTTAGGCGTCTGTCGCTTGACATTTGATGTCGCGCTTTGCCTCAAATTTCAATGAGTGCCACACTGACACAATGAGTCCGTGCCCCTCAGCCTCAGATGTTTAGCCACTCGAGCAGCCCAAAACCGCCGAGCCAAACCTAAAAGCCAGTTTACCCAGCGCAGTGGGAGAGTGAGAACAGGAGAGAGAGAGAGAGAGAGCGAGAGAGGGAGAGCCTCTGTCGATTCGCTTATGGCAATAGTTAACTGCCATTTGATATGCTGGCAGGCAGCAGGTAGTCAGCGTTGCGTGGGAGAGGAAGAACGCACAAACACACACACACACTCAAACACACACTCAAACACACACACACACACAGAGACAAATTGTTAATGAAGCATTAAGCAGCGTGTTGTGGCACAAGGATATAGCGGATACAGCAACAGATACGCACAACAACAGGCTATAATAACAGCTACAGATACATCTACATCTACATCTACAGCTACAGATACAGATACAGATACACTTACAAAAGGCTCTCGAGAAATGTGAACGGAAATTGCGCTAAGTGCCCTGGCACGCAAAATAAACATTGGACTCTTGGACGGTTGCCTTTAATATGACTCCTGCTCTGGCTTCAGCTTCAGCTTCTGTTTCTGTTTCTGTGTCTGCTCCTGGTTACAG
>JAWNMY010000090.1:9640000-9645000 GCA_035043505.1 Drosophila setosimentum | reverse complement strand
CGGGCAACCCACTCCATTGGATTATTTGCATAAATTAATTACAAAACGCTGCCACGTTCGTGGCGCGTCCAAGTCCAAAATGTGCGTAAAGGGGAATTGGATATTGGCTAAGGGTCGAGTGAGGTTGGGGTAGGGTGTAGGGGTTGTATATCTGTGTGTGTGTGTGTGTGTGAATTAAGACAGGGCCGCAGCGTGCAAAAGGGGTTGACAAGGTAAACTTTTTTAATTATGAAAATTAAGTGCAGCGATGAATGCAATAGGAGTGAAACTTTGTCAACGTGTTGTGTGTGTGTTGTGGTGTGTGTTGCGCTGTGTGTTGCGGTGTTTGTTGATTGTGTCGTACCTGGCCCCAAAATTAAAAGCTTTTTTCTAAATTGCCAACAACAGATGTTGGCATTAATTGGAGTCCATTGTTAATGAATGTGAATGAATGCGTGTGGATAAATGGAAATTAATGTGCGTTTACCATACACACACATACGCACACACACGCACACACGCACACGCACACACACACACACACGCACACACACACACACACACACACTAATT
This sequence comes from Drosophila setosimentum, assembly GCA_035043505.1. Classification (NCBI taxonomy): domain Eukaryota; kingdom Metazoa; phylum Arthropoda; class Insecta; order Diptera; family Drosophilidae; genus Drosophila; species Drosophila setosimentum. Next base: position 9,644,448 of record JAWNMY010000090.1, on the reverse strand, counting down.
TGGATCAAAATCAGCAACATCCAGTTTCAAAAACAACTATTTAACAAGCCTAATGAATAATTGAATGAAATAGTTTCGATTGAATATTTAGATATGTGAATCGAAATATGTACAAGTGTCTGGAATAAAATGTCATGATTAGTATATTCGAGTTTAAGTCCCACGGATAATTTGAATATATGAATAGAGATGGTGTATCAATTCCATCAGATGCATAACTAGACAGATTAAGCTCAATTTGTCAAACATTTGTTTTGAGTTCATTTAGTTCAAATTTGTGAACTGTGAGTCACTTTACCAACTACTTATTGCTACGAGTGCCATTCGTTTGAGTTGTACCCGCATTACTCAAAAAGCATTCACTTCACAAGCCAACCAACTACTACTACTTGTAGTAGTCCGTCTACCTTTGCCTGGCTGAGTCACTTGACTGGCTACTTTCTCGCCAAATGGACCCAGATAAATATAAATATATACATATATATATATATATAGAGAGAGATGGCAAAAAAGAGAGAGAGAGAGAGACAAAGAGAGATTGAGAGAATATCGTGCACGCCTCCGCCTTAACAATTCCAGAGTAAATCACGCCAATCACTCCACAAAACTTTTGCATAACAACCGAAACAACAAGCAACAAAACCAAAACGATAGATAAATGCCAACAATAACAATAATAACAACAACAACAACAACAACAACAGCAGCAACAGCCAGGAAAAAACAATGGCCAATAAGTAAGGCTAACAGACATAGAGAATTGGTGGTGGTGGGGGGGGAAGTGAAGAATAGGTTAACTGAGGCAATGTTAATGAGTCTTTGTCATTGTTTTTGAAGCAAATCGCTTTCCATTCATAATTCGATACAGATGGCACAATAGAAGCAGGAGCCGGAGCAGGAGCAGGATCAGGAGCAGGATAAGGACCAAGATAAGGAGCAGGATGAGGAGCAGAAGGAGACCGAGACAGAGTTTGAAACTGGGGCACAAATAGTTGTTGGCTTCTTACTACTATCCCTTCCCCTGCCACCCAACACTTTCATGCTCTCTGTCTTTATATCTATATCTCTATATATATCTCTCTCTCTCTCGCTCTCTCTCTCTCTCTCTCTCTCATCTGTATCTGTATCTATCTCTCTCTGTAACAGTGTAAAAAGTATTTTCAACTTTTGGCCACATGCTTCATTTATCACAAATTCATTTATCATTTGTCGTCAAGCACACACAAACAAACACACACACACACACACAGAGACAGTGGCAAAGCAAATGCTAAAAATGCGAATCTGAATCTAAATCGAGATGTGAGTGTGAGTGTGAGTGTGAATGCCAGTGTGAGTGTAAGTGTGAGTGTGAGTGTCCCAAGCAGTAGCAGCCGCGCAACGGAAGTCGCCACGAACTAAGCCCCGAAAAAAAACTGAAGGCAGACGAAGAGAAATGATAAAGCAACAGCCAGGAGCTAAATAGTAGACCAGAGCGACAGAGACAGAGGCAGAGACAGAGGCAGAGAAAAGAGCTAGCGAGCAGTGAAGGACAAGGAGGCAATTCGCATAGAGCTCGATAAAAATGTTGGCGGAAAAGCAAAGCTCCCAAGCCAAATAAAAGAAACTGCAAATATATGAAAGAAGCAGTTCAACTAGAGATAGACAAAAAATAGACCGATAATTAAATACTCTCGCTTGATATATAAGTAGATATTGTAATTCTGCTAAGGCAGACATATTTATCATATGCAAAAACTACAAAAATATTTACTGCGAGCAACTATCACAAAGTGCACCAAACAATCTCTAATAATTTCGATGCAATATTCTTGCGTCCCAAATTACTAAGTTCTCCACATTTACTAATAATCGATGTGATAAATTCTGTGTTTAATTACAGCGACACAGTTATCAGCATGATTAATTACAATGATAGTTTAAGTATGTAATTACCATTAATCATCAATTGGCATTTAATTGCATATACAACGAATTTGCAGTTGCGCAAACACACTAACAAAGTTATTGTACCCTTTTCTTTTTTTTTTTGCTTTTGGTCGCATACATTGCCAAAATAAAAAAAAAATGTATAAAAAAGGTCAGGAAAAGCTACGAAAATACAGTCAAAAAGAAAAATACAACGTTTCGTATATCCCAACGAAACGAAGCGAAAATAAAATTTCCAGCTAATGACAAAAATTTCCGGTTTCAGCTATAGGCAACAACAACACAAAATGGCAATTTTCATTGGCGTTGGGCGCAGGAAGAGCCATGCGTATCCAAAGCTGACAAACCCCCCCCCCCCACCACCACCAACCCATTAACAACAGCAAAAATCCTCTAGTCGAGAAAGCTCAACTTGAAGATACCCTTCATACATAGTTGGCCTGCTGAGTGTGTGTTTCTTCAATATGGGCATCTCCTACATCATACATTGAAAGGATATCGATGTGTATCGGTAAAAATAATATAAACGTGATCCTACAGACTCGGATACTTCAAATTTGAAGTCTATAGCTCTTATGGCCTCTAAGATGGGCTTGTTCATACAGACAGACAGACAGACAGACAGACAGACAGATGGACCATGGATAAATCATGGATATAAATAAACTTAATGTGTCGCAGATACTTTCTTCTGGCTGCTTCCTATCTTTGCACAGTTCGTTATACCCTTTTAAACCATTTTTAATGGGTTCAGGCTCAGTTTGAGGCATACAAAAAAAAAACGCTGCAAAACAAGCGTAAAACGCGAGCGAAACGCGCGCGTTTAATGATAAACTTCGCATACGGAACAACAACAGCAACAACAGCAACAATAACAACAGGAAGAGTGAAAGTGCGCAATTTATGGCTTGACAAGGAACTGCAAAGGTTGACAGAGAGCGAAGGGGGCACAGAGGGGGCTTGCCTCGCTTCGACTGGCACACAAATCACATAGTGACACACTCGCACTCGCACTCGCACTCACACTCAGATGAGTGCACCCACCCACACCGTAAAATATTTTACAGTTAATTAAAGTGGACACAAAATGATGAAGTGCATTTGAATTGCTTTGGCGATCATCTTTGTTCAGTTTTTTTTTGTTTGTTGGGATTACGGCACTCATACGTATATGAATACATATTCAAACGAGTATTCGCAACAGTTTGCAGCAATTTGGTGCGCGTGCGTTGCACGTTCAACGCCACATTTGTGGCAGATTGGAATGTTAAGTGCTTCGACCGTTTCGACGACGGCAGCTTTTGCTGCTGGCCAAAAAAAAAAGGTGTTGCCAAAAGGTGTTTGCTGTCACCCCCATCCTCCCCCTCCCCCCATCAAAGAAAAGGAGTAAGCATAACAAAACCGAACGAAATTTGATGTGGGACAAAACCGCATCAGACGCCCCCGTCTGTGAGTGGTACTGGAACTGAAGCGTGCAACGCCTAAATCCACGTTGGAGGTAATAAGGTAATGGCAAAGCTAATGGCGAAGCTAATGGCTAATGGTTAACAGTCAACAGTTAATGGGTAATAGGTAATAGGCAATAGGTAATGGATAATGGATAATGGATAATGGGTAATGGGTAATCCAAGCCGAGTCATGCGTCTGCAATTTTTTAAGTGGTTTTTTTTTTTTGTGTGCTCAAAAATTGTATGGTTTTTTTTTTTGTTGCTTTTTTTTGTGTTTTGTGCCTTGTGGTCACATTCCCAGAATCACATTCGCGAGCAGCTTGACAGCATTTTGAGGTGAGTGCATTTTTAATGTCCGTATGTATATTGAGTACACTCACAAATACACCCATTGTCCATTTTCTATTACAAAATGTACATACTTATTTTACAAAAGTTATGGGCCAAAAAAATATAAATTGTTTGTTGAGCAAGCAGTGAATACGTTTGTAAGCAAGTGAATACACTTATGATTGGACGCACACTCACACATACATTTGCTAATGCAATAATATTAATAAATTTGAACTTATTTTAATGTTATTTGTTATGAGTCTATTGTTCAGTCAGTCATATGGAATACCAATTTATTACGAGCTGCAGTCTGAGTCTGTTCACAATTATTCAATATATTATATATATATATATATATTAAGAGCTAGTTGTGCTTAAAATGAAATCAGTGCAAATATTCATGTGATACACACAAATTCGAGCTACTCACGAGATTCGATTCAAATTAATCGATTTGCGATTGCCAATTGGGAGTTGTGCTTTTTTGAGGCTTCAGGTCTAGACTGAAGAGGTTCTCAAGAAGCCCACTCGTTGGAGTGTGTTGTGTATTTCGAGTGTGTAGTTTGAGTGTGTATGTATGTACTTGCTTGTACTCATATGTATGTATGAATATGTGTATATGTGTATATGTGTATATGTGTATATGTGTCTGTACATAGGATATGTAAATGAACGCACATTTTCCCACGTCGTTTCAACAATAAATCCAAAACTCATTTATCAGCGGCATTTCAACAA
>JAWNMY010000090.1:9617500-9637500 GCA_035043505.1 Drosophila setosimentum | reverse complement strand
ATGCAATTCACATACACAAAAACACAAAGTGCCATTTACAAATAGACTGAAGATGGTACAGAGGAACAAATTGTAATCTCATCAAATTTCCATTTAAGCTGAAAAATGTCTGAGAGATCTTTGACTAGCGTCGGCATGCTAATTTCTTTAGTCAATTTACAGTTTATGCTCCGGTCAAATAATTGAACTAATGTCAATTGAAATTTTTGGAAATTCGAAATGAGTAATAATTCTCAAGCTACTCTTCAATTGAGATATTTATTTTAATAATTTCTTATTATATATATATATTTATTTCAATTCAAATGAAATTTAAAAACAAAAATAACCATTCCAATTGAGCACAATTTCAATTTGTACAGAAGACACTTGTGACACATTTTTGTATTTTTTTTTTTTCTGCTTTGATGATCTTTTGCTCCACACTAATTTGAAAGCAGAAATCACAGAATAATGGGGACGACTCCCAGTGCTCACATGGCAACAAAGTTGAACCATTGAGGCTGAGGCACAAAGTCGTCTTTTGGTATTCCCCTATTGCACTCAGATGCACTCAGCTCAGATGCATTTGCATTTGCTGACCCCTTGATGTCCCTGCTCGAAGGTACAAAAGGTCAACATGTAGTGACCATCAAATGAACAACAACAAGAACAACAACAACAACAACAAATGCTGAGCTGAGTGTTATGCAAATGTGTGGCAAGCAAGTAGAAAGACAAAGAAAAACAGGAAAAGATTCCCAGGAATGATGGAAGCTGCAAATATGGTCAAACGGCAGCAAAATTGAAACTCTTCAACTAAGTCAGTCGCTAAAGCGAAATAGTAAAGTAGAGTTTGGTTTTTTTTGTTTTTTTTTTTGCACGTATTTAAAGTGAAATCCAAACAAATAATTAATGATCACGTTGCGGTTGAAATCAAATATCTTTTATTTTATTTTTTGTTTTTTTTTATTCTATTTTCCTTGGACTGCGTTTCCGATTTCATTCCGTAGAAAAGAACAAACAAAAGGTAACAAAATTATACAGATGCCAAGTTGCGATAGATGTTGTAGTAATAGAATAGAATAAAAAAAAAAGCAGAGGCAAGCAAAACAAGCATGCTCGTGTATATATAGTTTACAATAAAAATCTGCATATCTTCTCCAATCGTACAGTTGCTCAACATTATGTCTGCGTATATTGTATGTCAATTGAGAGACTTAAGAATGAAATAAATTTGACCTGCGCTTAGTCAACGAGAACTTATGAAATCAAAATCTCTTATAGTCTCAGAGATCGAGAGTCGACTCGGCTTTTGATTGATCAAGAATACATATAGACTTTATGTTGTGCCTTCTAACTATTACATACCTTTGCACAACATCATTATACCCTATTCGGAGTTTTTAATGGGTTCTGTTTCAGGGTATAAACAGCTGGCAAAAGTTGAACCAAATGCACCAACAAAGTAACAACTGGCCGCAAAACTAACTAAAAGACATAACACACACACACACACACACACACACACATATATATATATATATATATATATAACAAAAGAGTCAAGCGAACGGATGTTGACAGCGGTCCATTTAACAACAACCACAACAACGAAGAACCAGAAGAAGGAGAAGAGCAACAACATAGGCAACATTAGCAGCGGCAACAACAACAATAACTGCAAAAAGAACAAACTTCTGCGCTCGCTTTTGACGTGTGCTCGGTTGGCCCCTGCTATTATAGATAGATATAGATGGGAAGCATGCTGCAAACAAAGCGGCGCCAAAGATACTCCAAGTGGAGATAAGCACACACAGCGGCAACTAACCAACCTAGCCAACAACAACTGGCTAACTATCCAGCTGGCCAACTGGCCAACTGGCTAACTGGCAACAACAGGTGGCAATGCGAAGTGAACTTAAGATATCTCAGCAACTTGCCTCACACCCGCTCGACCCTCTTCACCCTTGCAACTATCAACTGTCTACTTACCTTGGGCGTCTCCCGCGGCTGCTGCCAAATGAGAGTTTCAGTTTTGCTTTCTAGCTGATATGCATACACAGATAAATATATACTTATATATATATGTATATATATATATATATTTATATATACATATTTTTATATATTTTATATTACCTGCAAAACGAAAGAAAAATGCGCATTAGTTTATTTCTCGTTCAGATGCCAAATCGTATATACAAAAAGTATTTAGATTTAAGTTTTTTTTTCGCCAATATTTCCATAGAGTACACAAAATATAACAATAATCTACTAATTTCTAGAATATGGCCTGGCATTCCAGAGAAAGCCAAGTTAATCATGACAAAAGAGTGAGAAACTGCCAGCAACGTTTTGATAGTAGTAAGACGTTCTATTGGATGGTAACACGCTTCCTCATGGGAATGTTGCAACCTCAAAGGTCTCCAGAACACATTCTGGCAGAATTATAATCGTATTTAAAGTGTTAGCAAGCTCAGTTACATATTGAGATCTGTTGATTATTCAAAATGCATTTAGCACATATAAATACAAATATAAACATATATATATATATATATATATAAATCGAGTCCATGCTAGGGAGTGCTAAAATAAAGTGTGATTCTCTCTTGTTGTACTTTCTCTGACAACAAGTAAGAAGCACTCTTTTTTTAGCTGATATCTCAAATTTTTGACATCTTGTTGGTTGCAAGAAGAACTCAAAAGTTTTTCGAAAGACTAATGGAAGAACTTTTGGGCGAAATTGTTACACACTGTTGCACTGTTGCACAGTTTTCTGTCTCCCACTGAGAGCAATTGCTGCACCAGCATTTGGCCCCTGACTTTTATGACCAGCAAAAACTAAAAAATAAAAAAAACGACAAAAAAAATAAACTTGCTCAAGTTCAATTTCTTTGTTCGTGTTTTAATCCATTAAAAAAAAATAATAATAAAAAAAAATATATATCTTCATAATAAAGTTGCATTTTTTGCTAGCCTTGCAAAAATTTCCAAGCTCTTTACGCTAAAAAAGAGACAGAAAAACCAACAATAAAGAAGAGTTGTGCTTTTGACCGCAGTTAAAATACCCTTGCAGATATACGGCAAATGAAACAATACTTTAACTAAATGAATTTATGAATAAATATTTGAATTGTGTGAATTGTATGAATGATAAAAATATATACTCAAAATATATACTAAAAAGCGAAAGAGAGAGGGACTAAAGAAAGAGAAAGAGAGAAATAATAATACTATATCTAATACTTGAAGTATTTTAATTGAGAAATGTATAATTGAACCAAAAACAAATAATTAATGGGTTCACTAAGTCTGGTCACACTTAATAAAAAAAACCTTTTTAATATGAATTAATATTTGAAGAGACAGAACCAATATACTCTACTCAGCCCATCAAAAGAGTATCAAAGAAAAAATAAAAAGAAGCCACAGAAAGGCGGCACAGAAAGCTGCTCAAATACTCAATCGAATTAAAATGCATTCGAGGAGCAGTGCCAGAAAAAATAAGAAACAGACAAAAAGAAGCAAAAATGGAAAGAAGCAAAAGAAATTTGGGTTTATCGGGTGGCCAGTATTAGGGGGCTGAGGCGGGAGGGAGGTGGTGGCAAGGAATAAGGGGCGCAGATGGGCAAGGGCCGGCTTAAACTGTGGCAAAAGTTATTGTGACTTTGTGCCCGGGGGTAGTGCTGGGACTGAGGCTGGGGCTGGGGCTGGGGCTGGGGCTGGGGCTGAGGCTGTGACTGGGGATAGAAGTAGGGGTAGGCTGGGGCTGGGGCTGGGGGCTACGCAAGACACACAACACACGACACAAGACACACGCGCCTATTGCGACGCATTTGCCTCCGCTGACCTCAAATCGCTGGCATCTTCCTATTTCTTTGCTTCCTTTCTCCCTAACAAATCGAGCACACTTTCTTTGTTGTAAAGACCGAAACCCCCCAAAAGACAATTCCGCTGCCCTTTCCGTGTTTAAACATTGCTTCTTCTGCAGCTGCTGCTGCTGATGCTGCCGCTGGATTTTTGCCTTCATTTTTTTTTCTTGTCTTATTTTGTTTGAGATCAAGACGCAGCTTTTTGGCCACTTGTTTTTGAACGCTCATTCGTCGCGTTTTGTTTTCTATATTAACTTTTTTTTTTTTTTGCTTTGGTTTCTTACTACTTTTTTTTTTTTTTTTTGCCTCTTGGCTTACAAAGATGCTTTTAAATGATTAAACGCTGTGATTTCTTGTGTTGTTGCCGGGGTCGGCACTTTATATATATATATATATATATATATATATGTCCTCTGCCTCTTCTTCTTTTTATTACATTTTTGCTATTGTTGTTGTTGCTGCTTTTATTTTGTTGGTTGTTCTTTTGCCGAGATATTTCACATGGATGACATTTTAAGCCCGCGTGCGGCGCTGATTCATTTTTTCCATATGATTATCAGCATCAGCATCATCATCATCATCATCAGCGTCATTATTATTTTGATCATCATTGTGTTAATAAGCACGTCTGCATATTTTGATATGGCCATTTAGCTAATCGATAGATTTGCTTTTGAATGCCAATCACTTTTTATTATCTTTATTTCGTTTTCTGTTTAAATAACAAACAAGAAACACAATGGCATTTATAAAAGATTCATGCTAAATTTTTCAACAAAATTAATTTAAAAGCTAATTTAATGAGCTTTGCCCACAAAAGCGTAACGAAGCTTTAAATGTACACAACCCAAAAGCGAAGTCGACTCTCAGATACCCTAAAATACCAGGAGACGCTCTCTCTCTCTCTCTCTCTCTCTCTCTCTCTCTACCTATCTTCCTGTCTGTATCCCTCCTCTTTCGTTCTCTCTCTTTTTAGACAACAAACAAAATAGACTAAAATTAAATTAAATCCGAATTTAGCATTCATCTAGCGGGTTTTCAATCGATTCGCTTCAATTTCCCAATTGTGCTGAATTCCGTTCTATTCATGAATTCTACAGCTTGATTTCACATTAATTTGATAGTTGAGTTGTAATTTGTGATAATGCATGGGATTCATTCATTCGATTCATTTGTTATTCTAAGTCAATTGCCGTAAACCGTTTTGCTTATACATTTAAATGACTAAAGCTCAGTTCTTAATTCGTTGATTTGTTTTTTATTTTTTATTTTATTTTTCGCTGGGCAGCAATATAAAGTCGGATCTATTAATTTTTTGGGTAGTTCGTATTAATTATGATTATTTTTATGCAAAGTGTTAAACGTTGAGAAATTCTCATAATTTTAACTAGTCGCCATAATATTATTAATCAATTCATTTAATATTTATAATATCAGCAATTTGCCTGCATTTATTGCATTTCCTGTCTAAGATGTAACTCAACTTGTTTTCGAGTCACAATTTCGTCGCAATTTGTAAACTGAATCTTAGCTTTCCATTTAAAGAAAATTGAAATTAGATTTAGGTTTAGTTAGAATTAGTTAATTGCACAGCGGGAACAGATGCAATTTGTTTTTAATTCAATGACAAAACTTATTATGTCATCAAAATGAGAGAGCACAATACACAACAAATAAATATATACAAGAATGCTCTGGTCAAGTGTCTGGCGATGAATTGGCACAAATCAGATAGAGATAGAGACAGAGAGCGGGGGAGAGAATGTGTGTGGGAGTGGGAGATAGAGACAATTGTTAAACGAAGCAGATGCGTTGAAGATGACGAAACTCTTTTCTTTTTTTTTGTCGTTCTTTTGTGGAGCATAAAAACAACAATTTGTCGACCTTTTTGCCCCCGTTCAGATTTGATCAGCAATCTCTCTCTCTCTCTCTCTCTTTCTGTGCATGTAAGGTCGTCTTGTCTCTTTTTGGTTTCTCAATCGCATTGATTAAGAAATCGTTTTGAACATGTAAAGGATAATTTCAATGTCAAACTGACACACACACACACAAAAGACAAAGAACAAAGAGTAAATAATCAGAGTACTTCCACTTCTTCCCTCACTCCTCCTTTCCTTAACTGTTAACGCGCATTTCATCATATTGCTCAAGTAAAGTGAGGCAAGTTCAAGCAGAAGTCAAAAGATACAGTTTGTTGATGCAGGTGTCTCTCTCTCTCTCTCTCTCTGTCTCTTAATTGCGTCAGTTTACTACTTGCATATCTAATCCCATTTAGTTTTTTAATTTTTAAAAAATATTAAAAAAAAGCAAATTTAAATTCATTAAATTTTTACCAGGGTTCTTGGAAACTATTGCAAGCAATATTTCATATTATTTATATATTTCAAAGATACTTTAAATGGATGTATTTATTTTCAGAACTTTGTGAATTAATTTGATCTAACGAAAATATATCTGTAGGTAATTAAGCTATTTTATCGATAACAGCTTATTCCAGCAGTCGCATATACCCCATTTATTTTTAATTCCCCTTCAAATGGCATAAGTGGAGCAATTTTTAGTTCCTATTAAAAGTTGGCTAAAGTGTCTTTAAGCGCTAAGCGCCAGCAAAGAAGAGAAAAACAAACAAAACAGAAACAAACAAAACACAGTTGGAATTGGGCTACAGGGGGGAGGGAGAGGCAGCTGAACATAAGTATCTAATAAGAATGAAAGAGACGAAGAGCATAAAACATAACAGAACATATGCAAAGCTAATATTTTTTGTATTCGATTTTTTGTTTTCTGTTTTTCGCTTTCAATTTATATTTATTTTATTTTGTTTTTTTTGGTTTTATGAATAGTAACGGTAATTTGCAAATGCAAATATTGCAAAATGTTGTGAATGACGGAGAGCAAAAGAGAATTGGTAAGCGAGAGCGAAAGATTAGAAGCAGCGAAACAAGCAACTTGAAAAACAATCGTGAAAAATATAAAAATTAAATAATTTTAAGCAATCCCAATGGAAAAACTTCAGCATCAGCTATGAAAGAAGTACTAAAAAATTACCCAAACAAAAGGCAACATTAGAAAAGTATCTGCAATTAAATTTAAACCAAATACGGAGCTGTAGGCAAAGTTTCCACCAGCTCAAATAGAAATAATAACAATAATAATAATAATTAATATGTAAATGTTGGACAAATGTATAAAATGTATCCAGAGATGCAAAACACTAAAAACTGCATGATTTTTTTTTCCATGTAGCTCATTAAATTTAATCTCCTACCATCCCCCTTCCTCCTTCCTACTTCCAAACCGTCAGGCAGAGGCTGGCGCAGGCATTTAACAATGTCAAACGTTTGTCCCCTCTCCCTCCCTCTCGCTGTTCGACTGTCTCACTCGTGACCATTAAAATGTCATGCACTTGGCTCAGCTAAAACTACAAAAACGAAGTTAGAGAGGATGGTGGGAGAGGGAGAGACGGGGGGGGGGGGGGGGGGGGCCAGTGCATAATTGGCCTTACGTTCTATTACAACACACACATACACATAACCATATACAAAACTTGCAGTTATAGTTGTTGTATTTTAAAGGGTGCAGCAAAAACCACACGCAAAAAAAAGAACAGCAACAACAGCAGCAGCATTAATATATTCTAATGACTAAATGATATTATAACTCAGCGAGAGAAACATGATCGAGAGCAAGAGTGAGAGCGATAGAGAGAGAGAGAGAGACGAGTTGAGTTGATTTGAGATCAGGAGTGAATGCAAAGAGCACAGGTAGTCTGCATTTTTGTGTAGAATTTGACCAACCAACAACAGTTAGAAATTGCATTTGATTGCTTACCTTTTATGTTCGCTGTTCGTTGATTTGCCTTGCTTTTGGAATTCTGTTTGTCAGATACTGCTTCTTCTTATTTTCAATATTTCTTAGATTTGGTTATTTTGCAGCTTCTTCTGTTTGTGTGTGTTTGTTTTGTTTTGTTTCTTATTTCTTGTATTTTTATTTAGCTTTTTGCTTGTAACTCACAGCTTTTCTTGATTTCTGCTATTTATTTTTTATTTATTATTTTTCCTTTTTTGCTCTTTTTTATTTTCCTTTTAACATTATATATTTATGTTGCACTTTTGCTTTTCTTCAGCAGGAGAAGCACTTCAGAATTTCATTTGTGGCACACACACACCCGAAAAAAAATTTGTGCAACTCGACAATATTTGATTGATGGATTTGCAGGCTAGTTGAACGCGTACCGCTTCCGCTTCCGCTACCGCTCCAACGCTCCCGTTTCCGATCTACCCGATGGATCCTGTGAGTAGTGCGAAGTTTTTCTATATAATTTCTCTATTTTATTTTCTTCTTTTTTTCGCTTGGGAGTCAACACACACACACGCACACACAGGCACACACTAAAAATCGGTGTAAATAAATAAATAATGTGTTATGTTCGAAATATATAAATATGCATTCACATAAATATATATCAAACCAACAAGCAATAAAAAAATAACAAAAAAAATAGGCGAGTGGCAGAAAATAACCGGTTTACATTTACAATTTACATTTAGATTTACAAGCGTGGAGCGTTTTGGGCGACCGGCATTTAGAAATGCATCGAGTGAATTCGTTTTCGTTTCGTTCAAAGGCAACAAACAACGTTGTTCAGATTCACTATGGAATTCAATTCAATATCAACCGCACCGTCCGTTGCACGACCGCCTGGTTCGGCTTTGTTTTTGCTTCTGTTCGTGTTCAGTTAACAGCTCGTGTTGCTGCGCCTCGTTCGCTCTGTTGTTTAGCATGTGTCGAACGCGCTGTCTCTGCTAGCGCACTGTTATGCTGTTAGCACGCAACATCGCTCGAGTTCGAGTTCGATGTGGAACGCATGTATGCGTGTGGATCTCGAACCTGCCATGAACCCTGGCAAACGCATCCAAATCAAATACTTTTTGACCAAATCCTTAACAAATAATTCAATAAATAATATGTATAAATATTTTTAAATAACAATAAAAATAAATAAAACATCAATAAATATGCTAGCGTTGCCAATTGTTGTTGCAATAGGAGCGAGTTCGACTTGAATGTGGGCGCCGCTTGAGCCTCAACCGGTTCGACAGGATGCAACCAGCTGAAGAGAGCCATAGAGAGAAAGAGAGAGAGAGAGAGAGAGAGAGAGAGAGAGAGACAGAGAGCGAAAGAGAGAGAGAAGGAGAGAGAGAGAGAGTGTTGGAGGCTGCAAAAAATGCTACCAAAACAAAAGACGAAAATGTAACAACAACAACACACACTTTGAAGAGCTCTTCTGAAATTTTGTTATTCGGGTTTCTCGATGTGAAATAACCGGACAACAATTTTTTATTTCTTTTCCTTTTTTTTCTGCTCTGCTCTAGCAGCGAAAATGGCAACGCTGCTGGAAAAACCGGTTCGCAGCCGAAAGGAATGCACAAAATACCAAAACAACAACAACAACAAAAACAACAAGCAAGAGGAAAAATACAGCGCAAAATGCATTTGCAATGAACTAAACCAAAAACGGGCAGAAAACACAAAAAAAAAAAATAACAAACAAAATTCAAACTGCAAGTTGCGACTGGAAGGAAGAGTGCATCCAGTGGAGGATGAGAGTGGAAACTGGAAGCTGAAAGCTGGATGCAATCCCAGTTGCTGCTGCTGTTGTTATTGTTGTTGTTGTTGACATAAATCTGCGTGGCAAACAAAAGACTTAAGCAACGAACGTGGCGCAACATTTTTGCTAGCCTGCAACTAGTTTACTGTTACACGGCAAAGGTAAAAGCGACCATAATAACGGCACAATTTCAAAGAGAATAAATACATATATATATATATATATATATATATATATAAATTTATATGTATATGTATTTATTTATATGTATACGTATAAAATATAATATATATATATATTTATATATATAAATATATGTATATATATAAAATGATGCCAAATATTTGAACGAAAAATGTAATTTTATGCAAAAATTAACTTGCAATTTTTAATGTATTTTCTTCCGACTGGGAATACAGAATATATTTGTATATAGATGACTTAGAAGACACCCTAACTGATAACAACAGAAACTGGCCAATATCTAAAATTCAGTTTTAAATCATTTTGGATGATTGTTGAAAATTCAGTTTTTAGCAGTTTTAATTTAATAAATAATACAGCAGAAAAGTTTTTAATATTGTGTAATTAACGATTGGAAATTATTCGAAATCTTTGATTTGATTATAGATATATTTAAATATCATATTAAGATGTTTTATGTTTGGAAATGGCAATAAACAAAATCTTGAAATTAATAAAAAATCAAATTGAGATTATCTGATTTAAAACTGCTAATAATCTAATTAAAGAAATATAAATTGATTAAATATAATAAATACAAATATAAAATGTATATTTTATAGGATAATTTAATTTCAGATTTAAAACAGCTAAAAATTTAATAAATAAGGAAATGAAAAAAGATTAAATATAATTAATAGGAATATTATATATAGTTTTACAATAGTTTAGCTCATGGAGCATATCAGCAAATCGACCATGAATATTGCTCTTTGCTATTCAACAAACGAGCTTTGTAATAGTTTTTTGTTTCCATTGAACTCTGAACTTTTTTGTCTTTTGCATAAAGATTGGGTTGTCCAATTTTATTGTTGCTGCTTAGAAAAAATAAATACACAAGGAAAAAACGTTCGATCAGCTAAAATCTGACCCACAAAAAAAAGTCGCCACAAAAAAAGAATGTGCAAAATAAAACTGGCAAAAACCAAATAAATAAATAATTTTCTGGGGTGCTACGGAAATTATGCAAAGCGCAGACAAATGCGCAAATTTGAAAAATGCCACCAGCAACAACAACAACAGCAACAACAGCAATTACAGCAGCTGCACTAAAGTCTCCCCTCCCCTTTCCTCCTCTGACCCAACTGCCGAAAGTGCGGGTGTTACGTGAAACTTTGCCACAAATCAACTGGCGTCCAAAAGTCATTGAAAACAAAACGAAACTAAACAAGAAAAAAAATTAAATATTTGCATTTTATAAGACTGACAAATACCCTAATCGATAAGAGAGATTTTTATTTCAATTTTCCAACTCGAATCAGTAATTAAAACATTATAAAAATAAAAAATAATTAATTTGGCTTTGGTGCGCTCTGAAAATTGTTAATCCTGAATCAAAAATAGAAAAAATATCACAAATAATGAATTGAAAGAGAAAAGAGAGAGAGAGAGAGAGACAGAGAGAGAGAGGAACAGAGAGGGCGATTTTGCTCGGGAGAGCATTCTTACACGTTATTTCAATAGATCTTGAAGAGATCGCTTAACTTTAAATGATTATCATCGAAACTGGGATTATCAACTAAATTGTTCATCATTCGAAATATTTCAAGAATTGTTCTCAAGCTTTTACTTCCTATCTCTCTCTCTCTCTCTCGTTCTCTCTCTCTCTACCTCTGGAAAGAGACAGGGCATTCAGTATTCCGTATGGCAGCATTCTGCAACGTTTGGTTCGTTTGAAAAGCAAAAGTGTTTGTCACTTCACCGTTTTGTGCTCAAAGTGATTTCGGACGAGCGTCACACAGATTGGCTAATAGCCGATATGCCAGCCCCAGCACCCTTTTTTTATGAACTCAACTCGAGAACGCAAATAAGAAATATAAAATATATGAGTAAACAAAAAACTTGCGGCTGTAAACAAATCGAAACGCGGCCGGCGCTCAAAACTTGCTAATGGGCTAACTCGGTGCGGGCGGCCCGACAAAAAAGGGCGTTGCTATTGTTGTTTCTTTTTGTTGTTGTTGTTGTTGTGGTTGTTGTTGTTGTTAAGCAAATATTACTCATAGTTTGGACCTGGCCTCTGTTCTGCTGTCGCCTGGCTTGAGTTGGGCTGGCCTGGTCATGTTCAACAGCATTGCTAACACCCCAGTACAACAACGTGACAACGTCCAAAACGAAACCATACCAAAACCAAAACCAAACCAAATGAAACCAAACGAATCGAAACGAACCGAACCGAAAAACCGAAGGCAACCGTTCAAAAAACGCGACGAAAACGCAGCCGTTGACTGATTGTCACGGCACGATAATGAAATAACTTCTCTCCATTTTATACACAGCAAAAAAAAATATATAAGAGGATGGGTATACTGCTGTTGTGCTTCAGTCTGTAACAGTACATATAAGGTAAATATATTCTAGATCAGCATCTGTCTGTCTCTATCTCAAATACTTTTCAAATTTTGCAATATAATCGCTATCGTTTGGCCCAATCTATCGAATATCGATGCAAATCGATTACCAATAATCACAAAAGAGGGCTTAAGGATATATCTTCCTAATTGACGTTCTATATACCTTGACATTTTATAGATCAGCTGTGAAAAATGTCATCCAGATCGGTCTCGAATTATTAATTTATTATTAGTATCGCATTTTTTGTGTGCAGGTATTTTCTATAGACAAACACACACACTCACACACACACACACCCATACAAACAGTGAGTATGAAGCTAGGTAAAAACTTTGACTGAGGGTATCTACGCGTCGAGCATTCTCGACTTAAGCCTTCATATTTGTTTCTACTTGCAACAACAGCCAGAAAAAAAATGAACTATTAATGCCTGCTTGCCAGCTGTATCGTAGAAGGTGCATAAGCGACCAGTGTGTGCAATGTGTTATTGTTGTTGTTGTTGCTGTTGTTGTTGCTGTTGTTGCTGTAAGTGAAACGTGCAACAGCGCGGCGCATTCCTTTTGTCAAGCGACTCCGACTCTGACTTGCGCTCGGCGATCTTTAGAATGTCAGCAACGCAGCTTTTTATAAACAGATATGTATATATATATATATGTATATGTCTATATACTGTCTATATATATATATATATATATATACATATATATATATCTTTATCTTTTACTTTTTACTCCTGCCTCAGTTCTCCGTCGCACGCGCAAAATGTTTCAACTTTAGCTCCAATCATCATCATCGTCATTATCATCATCATCATCAACAATATCATCATCATCATCATCGTCAGAAAAAATGTATCATAATCATTTTTATTTATGATTGTATTTGTTGCCAGACATGGAGACAGACACATTGCCACGTCTCGACGTAATTGCTGCCGCTGCTGTTGCTGCTGCTGTTGCTGCTGCTGTTGCTGCTGCTGTTGCTGCTGCTGCTGCTGTTGTTTGGGGCATCTCTGCATCGTGCTGCATTTACCACACTTCAACACACAACAACAGCAGCAGCAGCAACAATAAGAGCAGCATGTGTTTTTCCCATTTTCAAGGGCACTTTGCTAAACTGCCACAGGCGATGCCACAGTGTAGCAAGTCTGTGAAAACTGTAATCAATCTCGAATATGCTGAATGATGTTTAAAAAAAAAAAAAAACTTGTGCAAAGAAAGCCACTATCCGATAAGTTATTATATATATAACTTATAAAACATTACATAAAAGAATAAATATTAATTAATTATTAATTAATTACTTTAACGGAAAATGATGTCTACAAATATGTCAAATTTAGTTGTAAAACAATTTTAAACATTAATTAAATTAAGTTTCTGCCAAATATTTACTTTATCAAATTTAATAATACAGTTGAAATATTAATTTATAAGAAAAGGTTTTGAGAAAACATATTTAGCCAAAAACTGAAAACAGATACCAATCAGTTTTTAAATCCAAATAGCTAATTAATTTTTATATCTGATACTAGTTAAGGCCATTTAGTTCCTTATTTGAATTTGATTGGAATTAAAGCGGATCAAAACCAGTGTGCAACTTTGAAGCCATGATTTTGAATGCTAAATCGCTTATCGGCAGTGCCATGATTCATTTGCCAACTGTTTGTTTGAGTGTTTTGATTTGGCAACAATGGCAATTGGCCCAAATCACAGTCACAATCACAATCACAGTCACAGTCACAATCACAATCACAATCACTGCAATAGAAACAAACCGAGTCAAAAACGCATTCATTTTGAGCTGAGCTGCACTTTGAAAACTATCAGAAATGGATACTGAATGTGAATGTCTGCGGAAGTGAATATATATATATATATATATCAATATATAGATCTATATATTTATTTTTTATTTATTTGATTTAATACAAATGTATATACAGCTAAGTTTAGCTAAGTAATGCGGTCAACTTCAAATAAGGGAAAAACGTGGCATGGAATGCAGCAGCAACGAACGGGAATGCTGCAATCAGGGGTAGGTGGGGGGGGGGGGGGTAGGTGGTTGGTAGCGCTTGACATATGGAGAGGGAGGGGATAATAGTTATTGTTATGCAAATATTTGTGAGCGATAACAAACGTTGCGCATTCCAACGCAGGTCGACTGATGAGCAAGGCCAGTCTGAAATCGAGGAGCTGCCCAGATAGATCGCTGGCAACACAATGTGGCAAGGGCAAGCAAGCAAAAACATCACACACACACACACACACATACACACATACACACATACATATATACATATATATATGTACATAGGGGGAAACAAGTAGGAATGTGCTCGAACAGCAGATACCCTGAGCACAAGTCTTTAGTCTTAGATGCGAAAAGTAAAGCACAGTTAATTTGAATGTGAGTACACTCATTCTGAGTATGTGTGTGTGTGTGTGTGCGTGTGATATGATGTGTCATTTTGTATACATGAAAATCCGATTTTCTTCTGTGTTTCTCAACCAGAAAGATCAGAAAGAAATACACTCATCAATTAAGAGGAAAATATTGTTGGCCAACATGAAGGTTATATCAAGCCCTATCTTATAAAAAAATGTACTTTTTTTTTTATTAATATTATGAGAATATATTTAAGCTGTGCCTCCATGACTATGAGGCCATGAATAAACACTTATTGGCAGCGCTATGATTCATTTGCCAACTGTTTTGACTTTGTGAGTGTCTCGATTCGGTTTTTATTTTCTTGACTGATTTTATGAATACTCTCGAAAAGAGAAACAATATTTGTATTATTAATAAAGAAGCTGCTGATCGGCTCTAATTAGGCAATATTATTTCTGTACGATTTAATAATAATCAAACATATATTCACTAGTCACATCTGATATGATATTCAAGCTAATTAAAACTTGTCTATGCAGTCATGCTCTAGACGTATATAAAAGTAGTTACTACTACTACTACTATTATTATTATGATTATTAAATAATAATAAATTCACTCAGTATGTGCAGTAAATGCCTTAAGTAGAAATAAAGCCGATTTGGACTACAATTGTGCATCTCAGCTTTGAAATAAATGTGCTTAAATCAATTATTTTGGTATTAGTTCATTTTTAAGATATACATTTTTATTTGTGATCGATGTATATATTTATATATACATTTTGTTGTTAATTTTGTTCAGTGTATACAGTACATATGTAGGTATTAAAGTTGGGCAATTGCGTTCGCTTTGTGTACAATTCATTTCATAGCCGGATAGATTGAAGGCCAGAGCCAATGCACAGATAACGCTCCATACTCCACACTCCACACTCCACACTCCAAACAACAAACTCCAACACTGGCCTCGTCTCCAGTTTCGACTGGCAACTGGGAATTTGCTGGCCAACTGGCCAACTCGGCAACTGGCTGCTCTTTGGCCATGGTCAAATCTTGCTGATGGCATCACGCTGTTCACAGCAGCGCATTGCTTAGCCAACAAATACATATCCAAATACATACACAAATACTTATCCGTCTAAACAACAACAACGAAAAAACACAATAAATTCAAAAAGCGTTTGAAGCCAGCGACAACTTTTGTAATATTTATTTGAATTTACCTCAAGTCGAAGTTGAACTCGAATGCGACGAATAATGAATGCAACAATTTCCACTTCATAGACACAATCTAAGAATGAATGAATGCAGCAACCATTTAACTGCATGACACTCATTGCCTCTTACATTTTCTTAATATTTCTTTCCTTTCAACTTGAGAACTATTTAAACATTAATATTATTTATAAGCCTAAGTTTATTTTCTCTCTCTCTCTCACTCTCTCTCTCTTTTCATATCTTGGAGATTGTTTTAAATATTATATAAATGAATTTTTCAATTATGGACTATATATTTAATCTGAGACTGATCTAATGGGACAACAAGTTAAATATTTGCATATGGTTTGCATTTATGCATGTATTGGCAGAGCTTTACAGATCTCGATCTTTATTTTATCTACCTTTACAGACCTGAGATCTTAGTGCTTAGTTCCGATTGATATTCTTCTTGATATGGAATCGCAAAAAACGAAGGTATTTTAAATTATGCAGAGAAATTGTTCCACTACTCCAATCCGCAATGCAATGGAGGACTGACGACGATTAAACATGTGCTAAACAAACCTCTAAATAAGTGACAAAAAAGCACTTTCCTTTCTCAGTATTGGAATGGTAGATACAAACGATACGAGCTGGAGTCCATTTCTTCTTATAGACGTAAACAGTAATCCCTTAAAATATATATATGTATATATTCCTGATTGGGATCAAATGCCGAATCCTGTCTTGGTGCTAGGGAATATAAGTTTATCATGTTGCAGATCATGTTTATTTCATACAAAGATTAATATGTATATAAAATACATTCACATATTATTAATCTACTAAACAGATTTCAGTAAATACTACGCTATATCTAGCTTTATCTCTATCTCTCTCTCTCTCTCTCTCTCTCTCTCTCTGTAACTGGTTTAAAGCGATTATTCTAGCAAAACAATATACTTTATTTTTGGGATTTGAAATGCTTTTGATTCACAATTTGTATTCGTCCCGAGACATTTGAGATTTGTACAGGACACATTTGATTCAACTGCCATATTTTAAATGTGCTTTTGTGGTTTGATTATGCATTATTTGATTGAGGCTGCTTTTGTCTGTTTGGCCTGAAAGGAAGATTGCTTTGTGATTGCCGATTGTGCTGGGATCTTGGCCACATTAACGAGTAGGAGAACGAGTCAGTCAGCTACCTGTTGATTAACTGCTGCTGTTGCTGCCACATGTTTGAGTTTGAAGATGAGAGTGTGGCACATACATCACAGCACATCATTCGCATCTGAGGTGGTGTTGCACTTGTGCTGCCCATTTCCGTTGCACTGACAGACTAAACGATCTGTGAATGTGGCAACAACTAACCGAAGCAGCAAGCGGCCAACGCCCAGTCATTCACTGAATATGAGTCTCTCTCTGTGTGTGTGTGTGTGTGTGTGTGTGTGTGAATATACTCACTTATTCACGTTCCAGTCTAAGCAGGCATGTACAAGCATAATAATTATTTATAAATTCAAATTTCGTTCTCAACTTGGGCACTGACTTTAGTATTTGACTTCGTCGTGTGCTGCAGACACGTTCACACCACCAACAGCAACAACAGCAACAACCACAACAACAACATTAGTTTGTTGTTTCAATTACCCAACTGCCTTTTAGTGTTCCTGTGAGTTACATTTAAGTACACACAAACACACATTCATTGCTTTGACTCAATACAGTTTTAGTGCCATTCACCAACTTTGACTCACAGCCATTTTGGTGGCACTTGTTTAGCCATATTAGCTAAATATTCCACACACACACACCTCACTCTCCCTCTGCCTCTGCCTCTCCCTCTCCCTGTTTCTCTGAGCTGTTGAAATGTTTAAAGATACTCGCACAATTATCCAACAATCAAATGAGTTACAAGACTAAATTGATTGTCGGCAAGTAAAGAAATAAATACTATTTATGTGAATTGAGCATATAAATGCTGATTAGCAGATACCCTGTACCCAAGTCCCTTATCTTAGGCATTCAAATCATTGAATATATAAAAGAATAAACTTACAGAGTTCAACTTGGATAAATTTAATTCTCTTAAATACAAATAATAAAAGAAGGCAACAAATATATTTACAAAGAAAACGCATTAAAATATGTACATTTTAAATATATATATATATATATATATATATATATATATTTAATAAAAAACAATTGCATGTAAAAAAGACAAGCAAAACAAACTTTTTACTCACATTAAACTAAACTTAGATTAACTAAAATAACAATCAAAATTTTGCAGAGCATTTGAGAAAATATGAAAACTGAAAAATAATTGAACAATTAATTAATTAAATGAATTCAAATATTGAAATGTTAATAAATTGATATTTTGCTAGCATTTGCAATATTATTTAATATTTATTTATTGTATTGTACATTTTAGAAAGTGATCTCGACTTAAGCATAACATTTTCCGCATTGTTTATTACAGCAATGCCTGAAATTGATCGATTTAAACTACTTTTTACATTCATATGCGATGATTGAGTAATAATAAACTAGATATCAGAGCCAAAGGTAATAACTCGGTTTAATCAATCAATTTTAATTATGTTTAGTTTTCAGGGATTAATTGTGGTCGATTGGTCTAATAACTCTAATATATCTATGTATATGTATACATATGTGTATGTTGTGTGGCAGCCCACACCAGCCACACCAGCCCTGCCCCCAATGTTGGCGATATAGATATGCGAATGTTTGTGTGTTTGTGTGTTTGTATGATTAGGCCGCGCCCACAGACGCCCTAAGAACCGCCTCCAGTTTGGCTGTGGAGTCTGTGGCTGTTGCATGTCTCTGGTGGCAGTTTGTCGTGGCTGCCGCTGTCAATTAAGTCAAATATGATCGAGTGTGCGGCGTCATAAATCTCATACAACTGTCAAATTTAGACAACTGCAGCAACTGCAACTGCAACTGCAGCAATGGCAACTGCAACTACGATACCCAACTATGGGCACAATCGCCTGCCACAACGTGTTGCATGGTTATTGGGTGGGTTGAGGTCGGTGCGGTGGTGAGGTGGTGAGGCATGCGGCATGAGGCATGTGACATGGGGCATGTAAGTGCAACAGCAGAAGCAAACTGCCGCATTTGGCTGCAATTAAGCGGCTCTCGGGCAATCGGGCATAATCAGCCAGCTGGCTGAAAGTGGCAGGTAACCAGATACACGACTCCATATCCATATCTAATGGGCAAGAGAAACGAGTCTCGCTCAACCCATTTGGCATCCAATTGATTTTTGGCTCACATCAACAGCTCTCCTCACAAATATACATTTATCATGTCACGTCCAAGATACTGCAATACTGAATGCATTATATAGTTTCTTAATACTTCGTTTTCAACAAGAAATTAAAATCTAGCCATACATATATATATATATATATATATAAATTACTTGCCTCAAATGAGAAATACAAATTAAATTATATCAGTTTTCGTTTAAATCAGTTAATTATAGTTAAGTGCTTCGGTTTTTATTTAACAGGTTTTTGTTTTTTGATACAAATTGCTCTTGAAATAAGAATATAAGAATATATATATATGTTTATTTTTTTTTGTAATTTAATATGTTTGATTTATTTCAGTCTTTTCCATAAACAAAAAAAAAATTGCCATGGCGCTTCGCAAGTTTTTAGACCGCCATTAAAAATCATGACAAAAACGTTGACACGCAAAGTTGCCCATTTATATATCACTATTACTATACTGTACTATATTATTTATATATATATATATATATATATATGTATTTGACTAAAATATACTTATAGTTTATGAGGACTAACTAACATTTTTATATGTGAAGGTTTTGCCATTTCGATAGAAATTGCTGCAATTCATGTTGAAACTGCTGGAAATAATGGGCGACAAAGTCTAGCGAGTATTCTTATCTAGTCTACGATATGGCAAAGCCCTTTGCCAAATAGCATAGTAGTTATGCCAATAGATTAAGATGAGTGACTAACTAAAGGCAGCTGCCTGCCTAACTGCCCAACTTCAATACTCTTTCCACAAAGTCTTTAACTATTGCGTATCTGTTTGTTGTGTGCAATGTTTAAGTCGAATCATGAATGAGAGACAATTTGCAAATCGATAACATCGATAGTTGCATATCGATAACACATGCCACATGTCTGCGATCATTTTGTAGCCAGTTTCAGCATTCTTCAAAGGCAGCTTGCTGTTGACATCCTTCAAGGAACAAGTTGGAAAGCCTGTCTTTCATTTGTTAAGCTTCATTTATTTCAATGATTTGTCAATTGACGAGGCACAAACACCTGC
>JAWNMY010000090.1:9395000-9612500 GCA_035043505.1 Drosophila setosimentum | reverse complement strand
AAGTTG
Source organism: Drosophila setosimentum (assembly GCA_035043505.1). Classification (NCBI taxonomy): domain Eukaryota; kingdom Metazoa; phylum Arthropoda; class Insecta; order Diptera; family Drosophilidae; genus Drosophila; species Drosophila setosimentum. The sequence goes on along the minus strand of JAWNMY010000090.1, from coordinate 9,612,494 downwards.
TTGTTTTTAATGGATTTCTGAAAACTAATTTAATAATGAGAAATATGTATGTAAGTCAAAAAATAATTGTTGCATTCCCAAAGAACATCACATTTTGTTTGTGTTTAATTAAAAATGAAACTCCCACTATTTAAGATTCTACGGTTGGGATGGGTAGGTGAGGGGGACGGGGGGGAGGTGCGTGTGGAAGAGAGAGAGAGAGAGAGAGAGAGAGGGAGTAAGGGTGGCATCGTTCTTGATGGGAGGGAATCACATTTGCGTTGTGTCATCGTTGCGATAGAAAAGTTCCATTTCGCTCTTCGTTTTTTTTGTTGTTTTTTTTTGTTTTTTTGTTTTTTTGTTTTTGTTTTTTTGTTTTTTAACGACTCTGAACTCTTATCACACTTGGCGCTGTCCTCAATCAAATGTGGCGGACATGGTTCGACTTGCGTGGGTTTCTGTCTCTGTCTCTGTCTCTGTCTCTGTCTCTGTCTCTGTCTCTGTTACTGCTTACTGCTTACCGCCTTTCCCCATTCCCCTTTCCCCTTTCCACATTCCCCCTTTGCCCGTAGCACCCTGCTTGTGGTCTCTTTCTATCCAGCCTGCTTTTATCTCGGTGTGGTGCGTGTGAAGTTTTTAATTTTCAACTTTAATTTAGACAATTCTTCTATTTCGCACGCCGGCGCACAGGCGACGAAGCGTGTCGCCTCCAATTCTGACTCCGACTCCGACACCGACTTCAAAATACAATAATAAAACAAAAAGAGAACATGAAATAATGAAAAGACAACAATAAATAGTTGTTAGTTGCCCAACAACAACAAAAATCTACAAAATGTCAGCACAGAAATCAACAAAGTGTCAGACACGGCCAGCATAATGAGCTCTAATGGCAGCACCTGGCAGCATCTGGCACCCAAGCATCCGGGCATCCAGGCATCCAGGCATCCACGCATCCAGACACTCTGGACTCTGGACAGGATTGCAATCGGAATGGCGCACTAAATTGAAGGTGTCAGCAGGCTGATCTTCATGCTGACCATCTTCGTTACCAAGTGCTCAGAATTGGCATGACTACACATAAACACACTCACACACACACACACACACTCACTCACACACACACACACACACACACTCACTCACACACACACACACACACACACACACGCTCACACACACACACACATAGACACATTCAGATTTAACCAACTGCTGTCTGGCCGAGCGAAGGCAATTTGCTGTGGGGCGTGGCTGCAATTTGGCCAAGATGCGCAGGTAGCAGGTAGCATGTAGCATGTAGCATGTATCAGAGCAAGCAGAAGCTGCACTCAACTCCAATTGAAGCTCATGTTATATGTGGCCAGAGGCACGTGGCCAGCAGCGCGGGGTCAATGCCTGGCGCATCCATAGAAGTTATCCACTTGGCCAGTTGGCCAGTTAGCCAGCTAGCCAGTTGCCCATTTAGCCAGTCGATCTAAAGTCGAAACAGTTGCAGCAAATCACATAGTAATGCTAAGCCTCAGATGATTATTAATAATATAGTGTATAAAGTGTATATATTTATGTATAATTCATATCATGAAGTTGAACAAATATATATTTATATTCAAGCACATATATATTAACAACCGATTTTGTATATTATTATTATAATATAGTTCATGAATTAACTTGTGACAACTTCTGCACATGCTCTGTGCGCTTGTCAAAAACTATCGTTTAAAACGTAAATTAAATTCATAAAAACTTAATCGAAGCAAAAAAAACTCTTAATTCACTTAAACTCAAAAAGTGCAAAGCTTGAAATTACAGAGAGATTTATCGATTGAAATTAATTGAAATATGATTAGAGTATATTCAAATACCTACATATACTTTTGATAAATCTACAACAATAGTACAACAATATATTATTCAATAATATTTATTGAATTGTTCTTTAAAATTCGACTTGCCAAGGCTTAAAATCAAACTTGATACATGAACTGTAGCCATAATCCTTGGCTATGTTGCTGCTTAAATGCAAAGGAGCAAAGCAGCAGTAATTGTTGATATATTAAAAATGATATTTAATATTTTATGTTTAGTAGAAATGATGTCAAGTTACTAATGATATTGCGATCAGCTAGCCGTAAGCTGCAATCAGTATGTTTTATTACAGTTCTTGCTGTTGCTATGTGGCAACAAGCAACGTCACAGTTCCACGCACAGACACAGATACAAAAGTATCTCAAAGATGCTCTGCGTGAACTGTGCGCAGGAAATCGAAGCTTACCAAAGCCAGAAACAGTCGCATCAGCATCAGCAGCAGCTACAACAACAACAACAACAACAACAGCAGCAGCAGCAACAACAACAACTGCATGCAACTTACAACAATGCAGACAGCCACAACGATTTAACTTCGAAAACGAAACCCAAAACTCGTTGCGCATTTTTGTTGGCAGCTCCATGGCCAGTCTGTTTCATATCAGCTTTTTGTTTTAATACCCTATCCAAGTGCAGCGGATGCAGTCGACCCAACTCAATCGCTTTGTAACGTCTCCAATTGCATATATAAAGCCAAATCGATTGGATATTATATATAACAAATTGCATTGATTTTTACTTTTTTACTATCTTATCTTATTGGCAATATATAAATCATAATCGAAGCGAATCGAAAATTTGTTAAAAATATATAACAATTGTGATTTTATTTATGTTTATTGGAAAAATGTATGAGCATTTTGAAAAATATTATTTATGTACTAAAAATTAATATTCGTCAACATTTAAGTGTAAAGATTAAATTTAAAAAATATATTTCAAAAAAAAACTTGTCAGTTTCTTAAGTCATTAAATAATTAAATCGACATTAACGAAATAAATAAAATTAGAGAACAATTCTTCTTCTTCAGCAAATCGTTTGTAATGTTTTGTTAATACAATTATGGCTAAAAGGAAAACAAAATGGAATTGACTTGAATCAATTTGGTCGCTTTAATCAAACCAAAGTGCATGCAACGGAAAGAGAGAGTTGCAGAAACTTAATAAATAAATCAAAAAAATATTCGATGCTATTTATTTTTGTGTTTAGGGTATTTTGTTATTCGTTGAGCTGAGCGAGCCAGTTGCTGTTGTTGCTGCCGTTGCTGTTGGGCTGTCAAACTTGCAAAGACTGTCTGACTGGCTTCCTGGATCTGTGCTGGCATCGTACGACTCTCTCGCTCTCATTTTCTCTTCCTCTCCGTCTCACTCTCTCTCTCTCTCTGTCTCTGTTACTCTCACACACTGGTCGGAGTCTCTGGCTGTCTCGACCCGACTGGGCTGTAGCTGCTGCTATCTGGCTGTAGATTTATTGTGTGAATTGGCATTGACAAAGTGCATTTATTGGCGCTCGTTGCTTTTTATAATGTGTTTTGATAACAATTCCATTAAAGTGAAGAAGTTTATAATAATTTGAGCTGCCAAGGCAGCACAGGCATCATTGGTAAACACACACACACATATACATATATATATATATATATATATATATAGGTTCAACTGTTGTTGCTCTTCAGTTTCAGTTGCTTCGGCGCATTCTGATGCCAAACTTGCAACTGCATTGATTTTTCGATTTAATTGATTGTTGTCAGTCAATCACATTGTTAATGCACATGCCCAGAATACTACTACACAGCAAACTACTTTGTGAAGTGTGAGTGTGTGTGTGTGTGTGTGTGTGTGTGTGTGTGTGTGTGTGCTTTATTGCATTCAATTTGCTGTTGTTTGTCAATTAGTCGCTGCCTCTTGATGCTCGCTCCCTTGCCCGTATGTGGGCGGGTGTTGTTGTTGTTGTTGTTGTTATTTGTTGTTGTTGTTGTTGTTGTTGTGCGTGCCTAGCGAACAGCTAAAGTTTTAATTGGCTGCATTATTTATTGTTTTTCACTTCAGCGAACTGCCAACGGCGACCACAGCCCCACATTTTCAAACATATACCTCCACACACACACACACACACACACAGAGAGTAAACACCACACAACACAACTGTCCACCGCACTGCATCCACTCGCCTCATGCACTGTTCAGCTGATTGTTAGTTGTACTTTCAAAAATTACATTTGATATTTGCACTAAAAACAACCGACATGTGTAAATGTGTAAGCCTTCAAAAAGTTGGTCAAATTACAAGCTCATAATGCTTTGCCGGCCAGGTAGGAGGCAATCGAGAGAGAGAGAGAGACAGCAATATTAAATATGTAATTTAGCAGCACTTTCTCCATTGGATCCTAGGGGGTTTACAAATGTGTGTGCAAAAATCGAAAAACAATTTCTATCAGAGACCAGCAACCAGCTATTGTGCGTGAGAATAGCCCCAACCACTCTATCCATATATTATATGCCTTGTGATATGATCGATCATACTTTAAATAACTGATAGCCTACAGAAGACTATATACTAGACTATATATATTCCCTTCTTCACTGCAATATTGAATTAAGCTGACAAGTTTTCAAATCTATTTATATAATCATTTCGAGTGGAAGGCCTATCAGGCATTATCCTTAGTACTTTTAGCCAAGTCAGAATTTTGTTAATTAATAAATAAATATTTCGAATTCGCTGAGCGCTTTTTGATCATTTAAACAGTTTGAACAGTTTTTGTGAATAAAAGTTTACCCAATAAGTGTATACGAATAGCTGATATATCGTGCCAAATGGATACCCTAAAATGGAGAACCTTTACATGCCATTATAGAGTATTGAATGCTACAACAAACAGCTACACATAATTCGTATAATAATCTGTAGTCAATGGCGTAAACAAACAACAACAACAACAAAAAAAAAAACATAATCTGCACTTCTGTTTAGAGAATTCTTCGAGTACAGGGAGTTCTCAGTACACAACATTATTTATTTCATACACAAATAAACGTTTTATAACTGTCATAAATTGTGGCAAGATGTCATCTCAATTTGTTTATTGAAGAGTTTGGGCAATACGCACTCGATGACTCGCAGTAGCCAATGAGATGAAAATGATTATTTATGCATACAATTTCACATGTATTTATCTATATACACATATACATATATGTACATATAACATATAGCTGCCTTCCATCAGCTGTCTGAGTCAGCAGTTGCACAGTTGGATCAACTGTAAATGTTTGGTGAAAATATACTTAATGAAACATTTCACCAAATATGAAATCATTTTCTACATAAATCTTCAGGCATTATCACCAAACTGACAGCTGTTGTCATCTCCAGTTATTTCTATTTTGTGAACGTACATTCAATTGCATAATCATATTTTGTATACCCTTAAGATGTGTAGAAAGGGTAACATGAGTTGTGCGTTTGTATATACGAAAGCAATCTTCAATCTTATCATTAGCATATATATGTATGTTATCTGTTTAGGCTTCTTTTATATCAACCATTACTTGCATAAATTTCTATTCTATTCTATCCTTTATCTTCATACTTCTCTTACTTGAAACATCATATATTTGTTAGCTGTAAGTCGTGGCAACCTCTAAAAACCGGAGTTAAAATCAATTAAAAGGGACCAAAAGTTTAAATGTAAATATGAAAATCTCACCTAAAATATATAAATATAGAGTATAAATTCTTAGAAAAAGGGATTACTGAATATGCAAAGTTTATTTAATCACTTGTTTATTTGTCCCCCAATCAGTTAGTTCAGTATTTTTAGATCTAGCCCTGCCAATTATGTCCAACAGATCTGCTCAGTTGGTAATTTAACAATTTTGAAATATACATTTAATATTTTATAAGTTTCCATTCCAACTGGAAAATACTCGAGGTTTGCTGTAATTCCTTAATCAAAACATCAGGCAGATATAAAAAGTAAACATTTTCTTGTTAACATATGATTATTAAATAGTATTCCAATAAAAATCTGAGAAATCTGTTATGTTTTTTTTCGTTTCTTAGTTTTGATTAGCATAATCGACATTCAAGATTTCTATGCTTTAACCTTCATTTAACCCTCTATGTGTGAGTTTAAAAACATGATCTTAATTTTCCAAGAAGAAGCACAACTATATTTTGCTACTACAACAATTTATGTGTGTGTATTTATATTTGTGCTGTCATTAACCTAAACAACAGGAGCAACCCCGGAGTGTTTTTGATGAACACAGCTGGTCCCTTTAACTATTTGTTGAGCTTAAGGACAATTCGAATGGGGCGCCACCCACTCTAAAGGGTAGTTGCTCTCCCACATGTTAGTGTATGTGTGTATCCATGTGTGTGTGTGTGTGTGCGTGTGTACTTAATATTTAACTCTTTTTGCATGCGCTACGGTTCTGGTTCTGGTTCTGTTTCTGTGTCTGGTTCTGGTAGTTTTTTTTTGGCTCCGTTTCTGCTCTGTGTCCGTCTGCCTGCCTTCCTCTCTCTCTCTCTCTCTCTCTCTCTCTCTCTCTCTCTCTCTCTCCCACCCCCCCCCCCCCCATCCATTTTGGCGTAGATGAAGATTAATTACAGGGAAATTCGTAACATTTTTCATGCTTAATCTTGGCGCTCATCAACGCACCCAAAACGCAACACTCCATCCCCATCCCCTTCCCCATTCCCATTCCCATTCCCATCGCCATCGCCTTCCACACCGCAACACTCTTTCCCTCTGTCCCCATTACTTATTTGCCTGCTACAAAAGCGGGTATAAAGCACGTGGAGTAAAACTAACTTATTAATAATAATAATTGTTTCATGTGCGTTTTGCTGTCGTCCCATCCCAATCCCAATCCCCCGCCACTCCTCAGTTATGCCGGCACTATTTGCCAGCCGGAGCATGTGTCACAGTTGGGGGATCACTTTGAGACGACGGCACCCACTCGCAACGGGGCTCAAATGTGTGTATTTGAAAAATGATTCTTAGCCGCTTAGCCCAAGAGAACTGCGATGCAGTTAGCAGTAAGCTGGTGCGTGGACTGAAACTGGAACTGGAACTGGAACTGGAACTGAAACTGGGACTGTGACTCGGTCTCGCTCTCAGTCTCGGTCGAACTGGGACTGGGACAAATCGACATTGGCACCGACATTGAAATTCCGATCCCAAAACCAAACAAAAATACCAAGTAGAAAATTGAAACTAGTCTAAAAATAATTACTCTACAAATTGAATGGAGTCGATCAGCTGCATCCCAAAAGATGACATCAAATAAAAAATGATTTGATTGGGTTTTTTTTCCTGGAATTGTTCAATCCTTGCAATAAATCTTTGATTATTTTATGTTTAAATAATGCATATTTAGTTTTCCTTATGTTTCTTTATTTTATATTTATTAAAAAAATAATTTGAATTTAATATAATTTAATTTGTAACTGTAAAATTGTTGAGTACTGATTCAATAAATAAATAAAAATTATACAAAATATATTTGACAATATTAATTGGTATTTAAACTGAAAACTTGTCCAAGCTTTGTGGCATGGATTGGCCAAGCACAGAAAATATACATATGAAATACGAGGAAGTTTTAAAGAGCAGCAATTTGGTTAGAAGAACTTTTATAGAAACTAATGCAATGCTTTTTTTCTGTGACAATTAAAACTAAAATAATAATAAATAACTTCATTATTGGATTCATTTTTTTCTTTTCAATTTTATTTTATTATGTCTGAGCATAGTGATTCAACATATTTGTAATAAAAAATCTTAGCTTAAGAATTTTAACTTAAAAATTGTAATCTCAAATTTCAATTCCACAGTCAAATGGGAATGAAAATGGGAGACAACAAAATGCAGACCCTTCTCAACGGGATTCGAAATAAATTATAGTTCATTTACAAAAAAAAAAAAAAAAAACAGTTGACCACTATTTAATTAAAAATATATATTTTAGTAAATGGTTTGTTGTTTTCTACAGATCGAATTCCTAAACAGTGTCTGAGGGAAATTTCGAGCTGCTAAAAACAAAATATAAATAATGTTCTTCATCTATTTTGCTACATACAACATACAACAAATATATTAATACTCAAATAGGGTATACCAATGGCAGCAAATTGTTGTTGCCCAACTGAGCGACTGAGTGACTGACTGACTGACTGACTGACTGTCTATTTGTCTGTCTGTCTCTCGGTCTGACTGTCTGTTGTTGCTTAACGACTTTTACGAGTGCTACCTGTTCGACGGTGTTTGCTGGCTGCTCTTAAGTGGCCTGCTGGTCAACTAAAGCCGCCGGAGACATTAATTTTATTGTTTGGACTGCGTGCGCGAGATGGAAATCTTTAATCTTGAGTGTTCTTGTGGCGCAGTTATTGATAGTTTTAAATTAGGGTCAACTATGGCGGTGTCCAGCAGTTCAGTTTGCCCAGTTGCCCAGTTGCCCACCAGCACTCGCCATGCTCCAGGTAGCAATTTCTTTTAATTACAAGCTCGGCTTTTAGCCAAAACACTCGCCCCGCGATAAAACAGTCGACGCCGCTGCAGGTGTTGCCAGCCAGTTAGCAGGCGCAACTAATGTCTAGATAATGGTCCCACTGGCTCTACTAATCCCCCCCCCCCCCCCCCCCAGCTCTTAGCCCTTCTAGAACCTTTGGCCTCGCTGATACTCGGCCACAACGATGAGAGTCTCAGAACAAACATATGTTAACCTCATCCAGAAGCAATTGGATTTATAGTGGCTATTCCTAAGTATGAGCCACAAAATTAAATTTTAAATGTTTTCTCAGCTGGTGGCGGAAATACACTTATTTATGGTATTATATAAGCAAACACATAATTACACATTATGGATTATGACAGAGAAAGAGCCCGACTTTGAGATATCCTGTATACAAGTCTTTATCTAAACACATTTAACTGCTGCTGCTTAATATGATTTTACCCAATTGAATGGCTATATATTGTAAAAGATTTGTTTTTTAGTTCGATTTTATCAACTGGTTGCAGAGAACTTATATTATAAATTTGCTGTCTCCAGCTGGCATAGTCTTGAGCTCAATGGAATCAAAGTGTGATATGATGACTTAAATATGCATTATATTAGGCATGAAGTTGATAATCCCTTACAGTCTACCTTCTTGATGTAAGCATCCAAAATTCATTTCATTTCATTCATTTTCAAAACCGCCCTTTTCTTGGGAAGCATACATATGTTAATGATATTAATGGTCCACAGCTGATGTTGCCATGGCAAGAAACGTTCTAACACATTGTTACCAAATAAAACAAAACTTGACGCAATCTCTTCTGTTTCGTTACCAACTTAATATTGAACTCTTTGAGTAGCTGAGTGAAAATTATTCATTTTCCAAGAGTATAGTTATTAAATAAAATAATTTCATAAAAAAGGACTATCTACAACTTAAAACTGCGCCTCTCCTCTCCTCTCCTCTCCTCTCCTCTCCCAATCCAGATCAACTAGGGAAACGAAATCTTTTTGATATCATTAAAAAATGTGACTTTGATCACAAATCAATTCGAAGCTGTCTTAATTCTAACTAAAATAAATCTGATATTTTTCATTTTAAAGTAAAAGCTTTTTTTCTCCTATGAATTCAATATAATTCACAAATGCATTTGGATATTGTAAAACAAATACTTTTTTAATCAATTATAGTTTTTTTTTGTTGTGTTTGTTTGTTTGTTTTATTAATCACTTCTTAAAGACTAGTTTAGTTTTTAGTTGTTGTTTGTTTTGTTCATTTCTTGGATTTTCGCTCATACATGTTCTAGAAAATATGACTTTGGAAGTTTTTTATTTAAAGTTTTTTTTTTGCTGAGTTTTTACCCAATTTTTTTGTAGTTTTTTTTTTTGCATATAATCTCATGGTATTATGTTGTTGTCGTTTTTTGTTAGCTTTGCTATTTCATTGTACAATAGTTGAATATACGCATACATATATGTACAAACATCCATACATATACATATGTTTGCTTGTATATAGAAGTATAATATATATATATAGGGTGTATATAACGCATCTTATTATACAATACACAGTTGTTTATATCAGTTGTTTTTTTTTTTTTGTTTTTTTTTTTTATATGCATCTTGTGTTCTATACATTGTTTCATTGTGTTGTTTTCTTTTGGTTTTTGTTTTTGTTCTCTCCCCATATGCCTAAGTGCATATATATATATATATATAGATATATAGATATATATAGGTGCATATATATGCCTGTATGTGGGCTATATATGCAGGTAGGAGGACATGAACCGTAAATCAAGTTTTGGATAACAAAGAGTTGCATACAAAAAATATTATAGGAATACATGTATATAAATGTGTATGTGTATGTAAGGTATATCTGTATATATATATATATATATATATATATATATATTTATATATATTTAGTTGTTTTTTTTTTTGGTTTTGCTGTATATATATGTCCATACACATATATATGTATATATCTATATAGAAGTACACAGATCATGGTATCCAAATGTTAGCTCGATTCTTGAATTTATTGTTACAGAGTTGTGTTGAAGATCGTGGATCTCGTATAGCAGTTGTCTACTGTACACACAGTGTAGCACTATACCTAGTAGGTCTCTATGTGTCTGTCTGTATGTGGGTGTGTGTGGGAGGTGAAGGCGGGGCATTTTGTTTGCATATGTTATAAGTAATGGAAGTATGGCCGATTATAAATCTAGATGCCACGATTATACAATTGATTTGAACAGTTTGTTTTTTTTTTATATATCAGAAGACCAAGTTACCATTAAGTCGTTAGCTTTTATCTTTAGAAATAGTTTAGAACAACGCTTCGTATGTGCGCGCGTGTGTGTGTGTGTGTGTGTGTGTGTGTGTGTAGGGTATATAACTGTTAAGTGTTCACGTTCAATCGTCTCAGCCCTTTCGTGATATTGTATTGTCATACGTAAGCAAATATTATATGCTCTCAAATATATATGATATTTTAAAGAGCAAAATAGTTTTATTCTTTATCACGATTGCTACATTTTATGAATTGTTATTCCATATCACGATGGCTACATTATCATCAATTGGCTTAGAACACTTGTGTATGTGTATGTGTATTGTGTGTGTGTGTGTGTGTGTGTGTGTATTTGTGTTTATAAATCTCTTAGCAATACAACAATTGTTTTATTTTTTATTCAGCCAATAATCAACATCCTTAAATTTTTGCCTTAACTAAGATAATATTTGTGTGTGTGTGTGTGTGTGTGTGTGTGAGTGTGTATGTGTGTGTATATATATATATATATATATATCTTTGGTTGTGTCGGGATTTTGGTATTGCCTTAGTAGGGATAAAGGTTCTTGCGCTTCAGCTCCATATCGAGATCGGCAAGCTGCTGCAGGAATCCATCATTTGGTCGAATTTCACGTCGCATGCGGACTGTGCGTATCGCGTCCACGGCGGACATTTTACGGCAGATCATCAGATATGCCAGGACGCAGGTGGCCGAGCGCGACATGCCCACCAAGCAGTGCACCAGAATCTTGCCTGCAACATAGATATAGAAAGAAATGAGTATCTTATATAATTTGCCAAATCTGTAAAGCTTATGCCCAAAAAAACAAGTGCATTTTCTGTATAAATGTAGCAAATAATTCCTATAGAAGGGAATTTCAATATTTATGTCAGTTTTAGAGACAAAATGGCTCCATACAAATTAAATATACTTTATATACTTATACTTTAAATATATTTTTTATAAGTTTTTCTTTTTTATTTATTCATTTTCAATTTGTACAATTTTTCAATTATGTGCATCTTTTATTAATACTGTATTTAAAATTATACTAGGGCATATTGTGTTCAGAGTGTGTATTTTTATTTGTTTTTTTTTTTAATATTTGATCATACTTACCACCGCTGCTAATGGCGCTGTCAATGAATTTGGATGCCACATAGAAGTAACGGGATATATCTGTTGTTGGCGCATCGATCATGGGGAAGCCCATATATCTAAAAAAGCAATCCTTATGTTGGCGTCTAAACGAACACACACACACACAAAACAGCACACAACAAAACAAAACCAAGCACAACAAAAATGGCCCAAAGTGAAATATGAGGGAGATGTGAGATATGTATGGATGTATGTATGGATGTATGTATGTATGGATGTATGTGCGTGTGAAATAGTATATACATGTGTGTATGTACATATATACAGAGAGAGAGAGAGAGAGCGAGAGAGCGAGCGAGACAGAGTGCGGTGGAGTAAATAAAAAGAAACAGAAATTTCGTTGTTCATCAAAATTTTTGAAGTGAGATTTTTGCGTTTAACCAAATCGATAGAAATATGTAAATCGATAAATAAATAAATGTGAGTGCGCTTCATGAGTGAGGTTGCGCCTCCCCCAGTGGCATGATCATGTATTGCTCACCTAACACTGGGCATATCCCGATAATAGCTGTGTCCAGTGTCCACCTGCCCATAGCGACAGCCCTCCGCTGCATTCAACACGTGTGTAATCCCCATCAATCTTAAATACGTTTTGTTCTTAGCCGCCGCACTGAGCCAGACAGACAGAGAGAGAGACAGACAGACAGACAGACAGAGAGAGAGAGAGAGAGAGAGAGAAACGAGTTAATTGATAGCATATGGAAAGGAGAGAACAAAGATATACACTTACGCATCACCAATATAAATGCCCGGATAGACCTCATCACAGTCCACGTCGTGGATGGCGCATTCAGCGCGTCTCAAGCCTGGCAGATTACGGGATGGAGCCATCGAATAATGCAGGACACGTTGCAGCTGGCGCCCTGTGGTCTGTTCGGAGGTTTCCAGCCGGCTGGGCGACTGCAAGCAAAACAGTTCATAATGTATATAATATTTTGATTATTTATTTAACATGATGAAATCAGCAATTTAAAATCAGTTTAAAAAAAGTGCCATGCCTTGGTTAGTAATTTTACCATAACGCACTTGGCCTATGCTATAGCAACCATAAGTTATTCAATTTGTTTGTTTTCCAAAAGAGTTGTTGTTGTATTTTTTTGTTTTTCTTCTCATATTGTTCAATAATTTAAAGCGCTTTTTACCAATGATTTAACTAGCTGGCATTTTATTTATGTTTATAAATGCAATAAAAAAAAAAATTGTTATAGCATTTAAAACAGCTTAGCAATTAAAGAATAAACTTGAGCTTAAATAAAAATATTGAATTAAGTTTTATATGCAATAATCAAAGGAGAACCTCATGCAAATATTTCAAAGTACCCAACATAAAATCACAGATACAATTTAAATCGCATTTCAGTAACTGTTTTTATGTGTATATAGTACATAAGTGTATAGCATCAGCATCGATTATCTAAACAGCTAAGGAAACAAAAATCATGCAGCTCTCTGAGATAAGAGAGCTATACATAAGTGTATAGCATCAGCATCGATTATCTAAACAGCTAAGGAAACAAAAATCATGCAGCTCTCTGAGATAAGATCATGCATATTTTTGAATCAAATATGACATTGGAAACAATAAAACTATCTTAAGTGAGATAAATATGAAGGGATGTTGTCATTTTTTTGTTTTTCTTTTCTTTTTTTTTTTTTCTTTTTTTTTTGGGCATAATTTGGCTCATACAGAAGTCCGGAAATTGGCACTGTGTAAGTAATTATAAAAATCGCGTTGAGAAAATGTAAATTTTGTTCATTATTTTGATAGCTGAAAATATTTATGGGCATCCAGTTTCAGACGAGGCGACAATTGCGCTTGGGAGCTTTTGTTGGCCTGTTGGGCTTGTTGGCAAAAGCTTGGCCAATGAAATTGATGGCAAAGGCGAAGGTCGAGCCTTCTAGCCTCGGAGCTGCCGACAGAGGCCCCTTACAGGCATGTCCTTGTTGTCTCTCTGTTTGTGTGTCAATTTCAAGGACTGTCGCCAAAGTCAATGGGGAAAGTGTAACTTTCTCTGCTTGGCTCTGCCTCATTTCCTCATTTCCACTTTCCCTTATTTATTTTTTTTTTAATTTTCGTTTTAGTTTTGCTTATTGGCTGTCTGCTATTGTCATAATATATTCAAATAAAATTGGCGACAGCGTGGCGCCGAGAAGATCTACGGAAAAAGGTGAAGGTAGACAGGCAGGAGCAGTGACAAAAACAGAGACAGAGAGAGAGACAGAGTGAGAGACAGAGTGAGAGAGAGAAGAATGGGGGCGCGTTTGCTTTCGATTTTGTTGTTTGGTTGTCAAATAAAACTTTCGCTTTTTGTCGCGACATTCGACCCTGAACGGAACAGAAGCCAAAAGCCAAAAACAAAAGCCAAATCATCTTTCACTTTTCTGTCGGATTTTGATCAATTGTGACTGATCTTTGGCATATTCACAGACAAACATACATCGATATACACGACTAAATACGACACGATACGACACGACACGATTATATATCTGTAGACGTATATTTGCATATCTGTACAAACATAATATTTTACTTTATCCATTCAGCCACAAGATTTATGGGCAACGTGCAGAAAACGTTGAGTCTGTGTGAAAACACCATAGGCATTTATATTAAGTCAGATGTTTATTTGCCAAGGCCCATGCGAACTGTTTCTGCATCTAAAAACTATTAGTTTTTTTTATTTTATTTTTGGATTGGCCAGATTTAGTTTCAAATAGCGATTATTATTAGTATGCGACGAATCCCGGGGGGAGTTCCAAATTTAGTGGGCGAAAGCAAAGCTCGCTGTAACATGATGTTACACACACACACACACACACACACACACACACACACACTCACACTCATACACACACACACACACACACAGAGAGAAGACGAACAACATTATACAACACTGGACGCATGCCATGCGCAGAGCTCGTCGGATGAGCTAAAGTTGATCTGAGACAAACCTGATAATAGTGCAGACTATATCTATCGCCAATGCTGCTGCTGTATCTGTCGTTGGATAGCTGCAAAAAGTGATGGATATTATGAATAAACCAATAATCAAGTATATAGTTGCAAATAAATGATAAATACGAAGTATATATATAATAGCACAAAAAGCAAGCAATTCTCAGAAAATATTACTAAATCTTCTATTGAATATATCATTTGTTTTTTTTTTTTTCATTTCTGAGTAATTGCTAGTGATATGCAACTAGAACTATTTAGAAATTCAATTTAAGAATCAACTTTTATTTTAATTTTTTTTTGTTTTTTATGTCAATGTAAATTTTCAGATATAAATTTAAGTTTTTCTTTTCAATATTAATTGAGTGTACAAGTATTATATAAATCCATCAATATTAACACTTTAGTTAGTTAATAATACTTTCTAGCAACTTAACTAACGCATAACAATTTCAATTAAACAAAAGGGTTCCAGTTGAGAAAGCTTAACTAGGTAATAATTTCTAGCCAAGTTTTTAGCTGTCTTAAGGCGTCTCTAACACAAGTTTTCAAATGATCGTATTACAATCTATACAGATAGTTATCATATCTAAATAGATTTGTATCTCTTATTGCTAAAAGTAAACGATTCTTATCGATATTTAAGAAGCGTGAAAACCTACGGCAAATGGCAATGAAAAGTGCAAAGTCTGATCAGAGCAGCTGCTTACGTAGTTGTCTAGTAATCAGTCAGCTATATTTAGATAATTTCAATAGATATGTTATATAATATAGATAGAGAGAGAGATGATGGCTGGCAGCCACAAGCCAAAGGGGCACGTTCGGTGCAAACGAGGAAGATGAGACTAAACTGAAGCATTCGCGTTCAGGTGCACAGAAAGGCGTTGGCGTTGATGTTCTTGATGTTGCTGATATTGCTGATGCTGATGCTGATGATGTTGCTGATGTTGTTGATGTTGTTGACGTTTGCTGGTTCTTTCTTTTTTTTCCCCACTTTCGATGCCTTGACCTTGTTCCGCTAAACACGAACAACCAAACGCTCGTTCTAACTATACATATAACACACACACACATGTGTGTGTGTGCGTGTGTGTGTGTGTGTGTGTGTGTGTCTATAAATACACTGTACATGCAGAAATTGCTGTGAAAAGCACTGCAAATTGGATATATCGCGCGGCAGGCAACAGTTTCAACACATTCCTCGAGATCGTTGGAAATATATGTTTTCGAAAATGGCAAAAATGAACTTTGATGCTACTCATGAGTGCTTATGAGTGATAATGAGTCACATCGAATGAGTCAGTGCCCGCATTCGAAGGCTATTTTGAACTGGATAATAACAATCAGTTGTGTTGTCTTTGACTAATAATATAAATCAGTGACGAGCTGTTCAATCATTAGCTTTTAGCTTGATCGAGTCCCATATATATATTTAGAATTCATTGTGAGCATTGTGTGCGTGTGTGTGTGTGTGTATGTGTGTGTGTGTGTGCATTTTATTTATTGGCACTTCGCCCCGGGCCAGTGTCTATGTCTATCGCAAGGTGTTGTCTCTCGCTTTTGACGGCTTTTAATAGACCACAGTGCTAGGCAATACACCTATAGCAACAGTTTCCCACACACACACACACACACACACATGCTGACGCACACCTGCATGGTCAGATGGTTTCATATATTAGTCAGTTGATTGCATGTTCGTCACCATTCCGATGTGGGTCAGAGAGGAGAGAGGGTGGGCGACTGCCATCACCAGTTAACACTCAGGCGCTTCCTGCACGAAACAGTTAGTTAGCCAACAGAAACTGTGTCAGTTCAGCTCGACTGCAGCTCAGGTCAGGTCAAGCGATTGCCCAATTGGCCAACACTGCAGTCGCAAACTGTTTGCCACCCACACTTGCCACACACGCCACACTCAACATCAATTCAATTAGGCTGTTTGGCAATCCAGGTGCGCAGCGAGCAACTTCGCTGAGATCATCAACCCTTATGCCGTTATATATTCTCATATATATTATGTTATATGTTACGCTATTCTTAAATCTGGCATATTTCTTTTGAACATATTGAAACATTTGTATTCAACAAAGATATACACATTCTCCATTTCAATTTTCACATTTTTCCCATTTGAGGTCAATTAATTCATGACTCGAAATTTTCCAAAAAAAAATTTGTCTTTAAGAAATGTTGTTGGGAAGAATATTTATTTTGTGCTTGCATCGCGAATATTTTGTTCATTTTGGATTGTACTTTATATTTTTGTCAGCGCATTTGGTTTATATTATTCGCCGGCGACCTTGTTTTCAAATATATATATATTTGTAAATGCTAATGGAAAATGGAAAACAAGTGTGAAAAATCGCCAGGCCTGCTAAAAATGCTAGTCACAGCATGAGCAATAGACCACATACATTCACACATTCAATTGGAATACCGATTTACATTGGCCAAATAATTCACAAATGGCCAACAAATTGGGTCAATACTTTGAGTTGGAAATTTGGAAAAATGTATGTTGTCGAATTTTCATTGCCATGAGAATTCCAGCATTAATCAAACTAACAAAATAATCGAATTTTTAGCACAAGCCTTAAAATACTTTGTACTTGGTTGCATTCACAACATTTTTATTTAATTTTTTCTTTACATTAAAAATGGGAATAACTGGTAAAAGTTCTGCTTAATGGAATTTGTTTTGTATAATTATCATTATTCAGACTCCTGCAGCCAAAAACAGAGAAAACACTTTGGGCCAAATTCATTATTTATGTTACCATAAGTTGCCTAGCAGTTTTTTTGTATCTTGTTTTGAGTTTTTTTTTTACTCCCATATATACCGATTCATGCCAATAGTGCAGCGTCATAAAAAGGACAATCAAAACGAATGCATTGACATGCAAGCTGCCAGACAAACTTATTGATTAAACAGTCTACCAAAAACAACAACAACAACAACAACAAGAAAAAATAGAACTAAATAAATAAAAACAGAAAATAAATAAATATAAGACATGAAAAATTGTTAAACAGTGGTCGAGATGGTTAATGCGCCTCACAGTCATCACGTGCCAAGGGAACCACAAAACAAAGTTGGCAGCCCAACATTTTGTCGCATTTACTCAATGGCTCAAAAGAAAAACAACAACAGCAATAAGCAAGAAAAAAAAAACAAAAAAATGGCAGAAAACTCGATAAGCGGAAAAACTGCCAAGCGAAAATTGCGCAAATTAAATGCGCAGCAGTTTTTAATTTGCCATTTAAGGTGTGCACATGCTCCTCAAATTGTCTATTTATTTATTGTTCAACAAGTTTTTGTTACTTGCTGTTGTTGTTGCTGTTGTTGTTGTTATCGCTGTATTTGTATTTGTTTACAATTTATGCATTAAATGCAATGCTCAAGGCTGTTAGGGCGCCCAAAATGGGGAGCGTTTGAAATGCGACTTGAAATGCGATTTGAAATGCTTGTTAAATATTCAAAATATTTAATGGCTGAGCCAGCGATGAGCACGTGATACGATCACAAATCTAAATCACACATAAAAGTCGTGACTAGCTAAATAGTGAAAATGGCGACAAAAAAAAAAATCAATTTTAAATGATGTGCATGACTGTCTTATACCCTGTACAACTTTACCGGATGGCAGCGTTGAATTTGTATCTATACATTTTCAACTAAACTTTCAAGCATACATTTTTTAATTTTTGGAAAACTCATCTCAAGTTAACTCGTTCTGAAAAACCGATTGGTAGAACGCACTTAAACTTAACTCTAAACACATTTTGGGTGATAATTGTTTTTCGATTTTTTCTTGTTGTTTTTATTTATTATTTTTCAGACAATGGAACTGTCAAACAACAACACCAATAACAATAGCGACAACAATTCGCTTTCAAGTGGCCGCTGAGCATTGTTTTTTTTTTGGTTTTATTTAATATTATTTTGTTGCCTTTCGCTTTTGCTCAATGGGGCGCAACAGCTGCCACACACGCCCACATAATGGTTAAGTGTGTCCACATCTATATATAGGCCGTATTTGTACAAACACATATGTGTATATAGAACACGGCTAAACCGGAGATGTGCAAACGCTCTATCGATCGTTTCGTTCAATTAGCGCGCTCAGCGCTTGACACTGAGCGACAACCACAACAACAACAACAACAACAACGACAACGATAACGACAACCACAGCAGCAGCAACAACAACAACAACAGCAATGGCAGCAGTGACATTGACATTTCAGCTTAGCTATTGGGCTTTGTATTTGTTTTTATTTATATATATATATATTTTTTTTTTTTTGTTCGAATTTTTTAATGCACATTACACGGAAGCAGCTCGGAACGGCTGGCCAATTAAATGCACGCCCCTGGGGCGCCTCATTCGCTCCAGTGGCTCCAGCCAAAGAGCCGAAACGTAAATTCTTTACGATAGCCCCCCGCTCCACCCCTTTCCCACCACCTCCGTCAGCAATTTAATTAATTTTGCATTCAGCTGCTATTTGGGCTTTTACTATTTTTTTCTCTCAAGTTCAATAGATGTGACTTCAAGTCGACGCCTAAAATGTTTGTATGTGTGTGTGTGTGTGTGTGTGTGTGTGTGTGTATATGTTGAGCACTGAAGGCTATAATCAGGCCCTGGTCAGAGCAGCGGGTATTACAGCTCTTAGGCCGTTATACGAAAATATCGTTTATAATTAAGTTAATTGGCCCACGCGACGTATGAGTAATCTGCTTAAGCTAAGCCCCTAAAATGCCTATTTCATATGTATATATACACACACACACACACAGACACACAGACACACAGACACACAGACACAGACACACATAGACGGACATAGCTTCATCCGTTTTTGGGTCAGCAGCCAAATGCAGCCAATGCCTATCTAATGCAGGCAAATATTGCTTATGTGACGTCACAAGGGTGGGCAGAAATAACTGCTGTAACCCACATTGGGCGCCAAAAATGCTAGCACTGTATAGCTGTTTAAGGAAACACACACGCACACGCACACACACACACACACCAAATAAATGTTGCAAGTCTTGCAACTTACAATCAATTAGATCAAACTATAATTAGAATGTTGAGTACAAATATTCAGGATTTGAAATTCGCACTCCTTGGGCGCCATTTTTTTTCTTTTTTTTTGATAGTTTGTCTAAAATCGTTGAAGTGGCTTATAAATAAATAAGCTACAGCAAAAAATATGTATCGAAATTATACAAATCAGAATCAAATTAAGTTTGAACCAAATTTGGAGCTTTACTGAACTTTAAATGGAATGCAACTGCAGCGGAAATATTTGATAATATCCGGAAACTTTCAATTGTGAGTTCCTCACTCTGTGTGTGTGTGTGTGTGTGTGTGTGTGTGTGTGTGTGTATGCCTGAGTGCTGTGCCAAGTGTTGTGCAAAAGGCACTTGAACTTTGCTTTGGCCATAGAGCATTTGCATTTAGGAGGCCTTGTGTGCATGGATGGATGGATGAATGGATGGATGAATGGATGGATGAATGGATGGGTTAAGGGCTGTGCAGGATGTTGTATTGCTTGGGTGTGTGCCAAGGCTCTTGCCGTGCAAGGTGGCGGCTGCTGCTGGCAGCTGGAAAATGACACACACACACCCACACACACACACACACACAGACAGAGAGAAAGTGAGAGAAATGAAAGAGAGTGACAGTACAAAACCAGAACACAGAGGCACGTGCAGCAACATTTTATTGTTTATACATGACGCGCAGGTGAAGTGGAAATGCAAGTGCAAAATGTGTATGAGAAAATGGGTCATCCAGCTCAGCATATCGCTATACATATATATATTTAGATATATATATATATAGACATATATGTGCATATGGGCTCAAGGTCATACCCGTTATCATCGTCAACAGCATTTGCTGCTGATTTTGGCAGTTGGGTGAAAAGTGTGCCCAGAGCTCTGAACTGAATGCACACTTGACTGTTTCTCTTAATGTGCTTGCTTTGGCTTGCTTCTTTGTTTTTTTTATTTGCTTATTTTTATTTTATGTATTTTTGTTGTTTTTTTTTTGGCCCACTTACCGCATATCTCCATGACATCTTAATAAATTTCTGTGTGTGTGAGTGTGTGTGTGTGGGTGTGTGTGTGTTGTTTGTTTGCTCTTCGCTTGTGTTGGCAACACGCTTCGCTTCCTATTTGTAGGGCCTGTCAGATCCGGGTCCTGCTGCTCCTGCTCCTGCTCCTGCTCCTGCTTCTGCTCCTAATTGTGCACCTTGTTTCCAACGGTTCGTTCGTTGCTCCCGCTATGCGTTGCTTTGGCTACAAGCGTTTTGGTTTGTGTTGAAATTGGAATATAAATAATAGTACATGATAATTGATAACAACCATAGCAATCAAACAAACAAACAAACAACAACAACAAAACACAAGGAATTCGTTGCCAAAAAGCGTTGCACTTGTTTCGAATGACAACCAAAAAATCTTTTCAAAACTTTTTGCACACACTCGAACCAAAAAAAAAATATATATATATATTTATTCTCAGGACGCCAAAAGACGCTAAAGACGCACCTTAAATAACAAACGCGTCTAGAATCTGATATATGTCCTATGTGCACACATACATATAGATATATTTATATATATATATATATATATATAGCTGCCAGTTCGATTCCAAAGAATTCTGTCTAATGTTTATTACTTGTTAAACTGCTCTTATTTATTTATTTATTTTTATTTATTTTTATTTATTTATATTTATTTATATTTTTTTTGTTGCTTGAAATTTTTCTCTAGTTCTCGATAGGTAATATTTTTTTTTGCGTTCTGGCGACGTTCTTTTTGCGACTGATTTTGCAAAGCGGCTTTCGCTTTGGGGTTGGTTTTTGTAGGCGGGCGAAAGCTTTGTTCGGTCCGCGCGCGCTAGTCGGTGACGTAGTCGGAAAGCTTTTGCTTTTCAGCTTTGATTTTTTTGGTCTGCCGCTGCACGTGGGAGCCCTAGCCAAACAGATGCACACACACACGCACACGCACATCTGTGTGTATTTACACCCACATATACAAAAGCAAATGTAAATATTTTTTTGCGAGTATTTATGTTTGCTTCCAACGAAGCTCAGCAGCTACCGCAAAAAAAAAAACACCAAGAGAGAGCGAGAGAGCGAGAGAGTGAATGAGAAAAAGCTTTTGGCAAACACTGCCAGCTAAAGTTGGTCAACTGTAACGTAAAAGTTCCGCAACGGAAATTCAAGATCAACCATTAATATGATTCATACAGCCGACTGTAGAACATTCCTAAATGTATTCACATTTATACATACACATATATACATATATATATCTATATATATATATAGAGAGAGAGATAATGAATATATATGTATGTGTCCAAACCACAATTATTGAGCGCATTAATGGCATTAATTTTCTGCTTTGATTTATTACTTAGTATCTGATGCGAAAAATAGAATGTGCGCAGAGCACAAGTGAAAATTTAAATCACTCTAAAAGAATGAATAATTCACAATCACTCACTGTGCACTCAAAATGGCTTAACGAATATCCTATTATGAGTTCATCTACGCTATGCATTCGTTTTTTTTGTTTTTTTTTTTTTTTAATTTCGCTGACACATTTTCGAAAAAGGCTAATTCCGTTTTCAGAAAATCCAATAATAAAAGAATAAAATTAAAGCTGACACATATAAGGCATTTATGATTGGAAGGGTGTGTTTCCTTATACACCGTATACCATAGGTGGAGGATCGAGTTGATTTAGATTTTTCCTATAGTCGATTTATTGAGATCCGATGTTGTTGATTTGTTGTCCAAATGATGATTAGCATAATGAAAAGAGACGGACAGACAAAAATGACAATATCATCTTGGCTGTTGATGTTGATCAAGAATATGTATGTATATATATATATATATATATACATCGAAGTCGTCGCCATTTTTCAAACACCACAATAAATTTATAATACCTTCTACAAGTCGATAGGGTATATAACAAAACTGCAGTGGCTTGAAGCGACGCTTATTAATTATAGTTGCCTGTAAAACAGTTTTTGTTAATAAATTATTATAAAATTAATTGAATTTAAAAAATATATATATATATGCCTACTAATTATATGATAAAATCAGACAACGCCAATAATGAAACAATGAAAAAATTACATGATTTGTGAGCTTTTATTATTATTATTGCGTTTGCTTTTTCAAAGAGCTCCAACTGAATAATAAATTGTTTGCATTTGTTATTACGCAATGGTAATGTATATATATAATGCATACATATATACAGATCTGGTTCAGTGGATGTGAGAGTGAGTAAGTATTTTTAAAATTCCAGCGGCCAATGAATGATATTAAAGATACAAATTTGAACAATTCTAGATTTGCTTGAGGAACAATTCATCAGTCTGCAGTTTAGGATTGGCCTTCTTTGTTGTGCCCGTGAGCAGCTGCTTCAGTTGGATAATGGCCTTGGCCGGATTCAAATTTTTGGGGCATGTGTTGATACAATTGAGTATGGTGTGACAGCGATAGAGCTGCCAGGAATCGATCAACTGGCACAGACGATGTTTGGTGGCCTCATCCCGAGAGTCGATAATCCAGCGATATGCTTGCATTAGAACAGCCGGTCCCAGATACTGGTTACTGTTCCACCAGTAGGATGGACACGAGATCTGACAGCATCCACACAATATACACTCGTAGAGGCCATCGAGTTTACTGCGATCCTCGACCGATTGCAGATACTGCGCCTTTCCCATTTCCTTGCTGATATTGTGGCGCTGCAGCCAGGGCTCGATTGATTGGTATTGCGTGTAGAACTGGTCCATATCGGGCACCAGATCACGCCTCACATAAAGATGCGGCAGTGGATGAATTTTGCATGTCCTGGCCACATTCGTATCGATCGCCTGGATGCAGGCCAACGTGTTGAGTCCATCGATGTTCATCGCACACGATCCACAGATGCCCTCACGACATGATCGTCGAAATGTTAGCGTTGGATCTATATCGCTCTTGATCTTGATGAGTGCATCCAACACCATCGGCCCGCACTCATCCAAGTCCAATTGGTATTTTTGCATTTTTGGCTGATCGCCAGGCTTCCAGCGATATATTTCCAGTGTCTTCATTCGCTTCTCTTTGGTCTTGACCTTCGTCTCCGGCTTGACTTGTCGCATGCTGCCATCTTTGGCACTGATCTTGCCCGTCTCCTGGTCCGGCTTACCCGCCTCCTTGTCCTTGTTTTTGCAGTGCACCACATGATGTGACTCCACATTAACCACTTCCATGTTGGGCAACGGGGAGGCGAGTGCATTTCTCCTAACCACTTGATTCCGCAATGCCACCTCAAAGTAGCTCAATCCAAGCCGATACATTATTTATTCACGAAGTGATCACAAAAATATTATTATTTTCAATTTTCAAAAAATACAATTTCGTTGCTTTTAGTTGCTTCACTAATTGAACTGAAAATCACTACTAGACTTCTATAAATTACGAAAGCATTTTGTAAAAAAAAAAGTTCGGACATTATGTCATCAAATTTAAACGCTGACGGGTAAAAAGAATGAAGAACAAAACCACGATAAATCAAGTAAGAATGCCTTAGTCGACAGATATCGACTATGAGATACCCTTTGTGGAAACGGATGGAGTTATCTATAAAATGTATATTTCAATTATTTTGTCTCTAGCACATTTTTAACAGACGGACAAGCGAACTTGGCAATAAAAGATAAAATAATATAGATGTATATATGTATATATATATATTAAAAGAGAAAATGTTGTGCCTTGCAGACATCCTTCTTAAATAGTAAATTAAACTTCAAATGGCTATAAAATGTATTAACACTAAGTTCAGTTGACACGTCTAAATTTGTAGCCCTCATCTTCAGCATGCTTGACTGTTTTGTTGAGCTATCCGACTATCAGCAGCAAATCAATGGCCAGAGAGACATTGAGTAACCCGACTGGAAATGAAGTGTGTGTTATTTTCTAAATTAAATGCAATTAAATGAAAATATGTTGTACAAGTACTAGATGCAAAGATGTAGACTGCTGTATGTAGACAAGGCCAAACAAAAAAAAAAATAAATACAGAAAACAACTTTAAATTTAAATGAAACAAACGAAGGGGCGTCAACACATGCAAAAGATCAGGGAGATGTTGCCGCTGGTAGACTCGGGGCACTTGGGGCATTTGGGGCTCTGGGGCTTGTGCTGTGAATGGAGCCAACTGTGAAAACGGCCTAAGGGCCAGGTCTATAAATACTGCTATGTTCGTAAGAACAACAACAACAGCAACAGCAACAGCAACAGCAACAACAACAGCATCAAATGCGTCTTCCTCTCTCTCTTCCCCTGTTTGTTTTCAAAATAAAAGTCAACTCAACAAGATGTCAGCGGCAGCCTGCAGCTTTAGAATAGGGATCGAGATCTACGCGAAAAAGAAAATTACAAAAATGTTGTTGTCACTTGTCCCCAACAACAACAACGACAGGAACAATAACAACAACAACAACAACAGCAACAGCAATTCAAGTCGTACACAACTTGCACTTTTCCTCTGCCTCATTATAGTCTTGCAGATGGTATTATAAATTTATCGTGAAATACGCAACGCATTGAAGGAGACGTCTCCGACCGCACACAGCAGATACATATGGGCTCAATATATATATATATATATATATATATACTTGTTCAGCATTAATAGCTGAGTTGATATTATCTGTCTCTCTGTTTCTGGGCAAAACTATCAGTCTCCCATTTTAAAATCCAGATCGTACCATTATATATATATATATATATATGTATATCTTAAATGGAGCTGACACTGAATCTTACTTGAATGAAAAACTATTTTCAGTTTTCCATGTTATCTTAATCATATTGTATTGGATCGATTTTTCTAAAAAAAAAAAAAAAAAGTACACTCTTTTTGAGCTTGCTCTAAATGTATTAATTTATTTAAATTTTAGTGAGAGTAAACAATGTAAATTTGATTCATTTATAGCTATTATTAAAAAGTATAATGTAGAATAATAACTCTAAAACCTACCCAGCTTTATAAGATTTTCCAAACTAAATAATATCAATTCATAAACTATCTAATCTGTTTGTATATGTAAAATCACTAAACTCGAATCTTTCATAATAATGTAAGAAACAAAGCAAGTATAAATTGTAGCCTGGAATTAAGAAGAGATAAACTGTGATTCTTAGAAGGATGCAACCCTCAATTTGAGAAATATACTTTCTGAATAATAAGGTGATTTACACTTATACCAAAAATTCATGGCGATGTATATATATAATAAGTTGCTAAACATTGATCGAAAATGCTAATTCTACTGTATTAATGTGATACAAAATATGATTAACAAATTATGAATATCGCAAAATTTAATTATTAAAACTATTGGTTGACTTTTGTTTTAAAACCAATAACATAATTGGAATTGGTGATCATTATTTCTGATATCGTTTGTTACATTTGGCTTGCCGAGGAAAATGTGTGTCATTTCTGTGATATTCGTCTATATTGTGGAGTGTCGTGTGCCGAGCATGTGAGTTGCATTGAGATCCAATCGTCAATCGATGGGAAGAAGCCAGCTAAGCCCGCCTGGATTAACTGCATCATGTTCTTACGTTGTGTTGAAACGGAGCAGAGCAAACATCAAAGCAGCCAGAGACAATTAAAAGACAATTCCAGCAATGCGCCTGTTTACACCTGCCGTCTGCACATCACCAACAATGTTGTCAACGTTGATGATAACACTGTGCAACATCATTCATACAAATCAAAGTGACATATTTAAAAAAAATTCAATAATAATAATCACAATGAAGTTAATAGTGTCATCAAAATAAAATACAATAATCTTTAAAGAAAAATGAAACATTTTTTTCATCAATTTATTCCATATTTAAACCACATTTGTATTTCAACCGATTTAAGATTGAATTTTCCAGCTTTCTTTTCCGAACAATTGCAGCGTTGCGCGTAAATAAAGAAATGTATACAAACTATGTTGCATGGTGTTATTAAAAATAAATACTTCAGGTCGCTGCCAAGGTGCTGACGCGCCTCACTATCTGGAGCAGCAGCAGCAGCCGCAATCACTCCTGCCCTCCTCATGGACTCCTCCTGCTCAGTTGCTCCCTCTTTCTATGCATAGCTCACAATCGGTTGACTCATTTAAGCTGTTAAGCCGTCGTCGCTGACGCCTGACAGGTGCCATGATAGAGGCATTTGGCGTGTGCATTTCATCATACATACGCACACACACACACACACACACACACATGTATATATATATATATATATAAATATATATATATTCATAGTTAGAGACGCGTGCTGGAATTAGTAGCAGCTACCAGCAGACAAGATGCCATCCAATTTCAAGCTCCACATTCATATATCCATTGGTTTGGATCCATGATGAGCCAACGGACGGTCCTCTTCCTGTTGCGCTTCTGTTCCATTCGCTTCTGTTGTGCTCTGTTCTGGTCTGTTCAGTTAATTTGATTGCCAGCGCTGCGTAGTGCGATATAAAAGAGCAAGATTTATGGCTTTTAAATTTCATTCATGTTTACGTTGATTGTTAGTATGTATGCAGATTTAATAGCACTGCAAGCGGATGCACAAATCTTGTATGCAATAATGCCATGGGAATTCAAAAAGCCCAACCACTGCTGGTGACCAAAGAAAATCCAATTACAAAAGGTGCCATAACTTATATTTATTAAATCTGCATTAACTGACAGCATTTAGCATCGTCACGACTTCACTATTTTTTCCAAGCATATTTATATTTATATATATGTGTATATGTTTCGCTACAAATGCAATCCCAGAACAGGTCATGGGGTCAGCAGTAAGGCAAGCAGGATTTAGCAATTGCTATTTGCCACACAGCTGTCAGTTATGTTTAGGATTTTTGCCATAAGCCTTTTGCTCATATATAAATTAATTTTACATACTATCCAATTTTCGTGTAGCATTTTAAATTGATATTCATATCTACAGTCGTCGTTCGTTGAATTTAGTGAAACGCATGTTTATTATTTGTCTGCAGGAATTTACGTATATTGAAGAATACTTCATGCTCAATAGTGATAATCATTAAATTGAATTTAAATATTTATTATCTAATCAATTTATTCTCTTTTACAACCTGCACAAGTATATTGGCCATTTATGCGCATTTCAAATATCCCGCTTTGAGTATAATTGACGCAGGTATCGATAGTCAAGGTGAACAAGAAAGTATCGCCAACTCCTGCTGCAACAAATATTAATATATCGATAATTTCATTGTTTAAGTTTTCGTTTTGTCAACAAAGTGAAGGACCTCAAAATAAACTATGATTGAAAATAAAATATAAATAGAAAAAAATGATTGCAAATTTCGAGAAAATTGGATAATTATGCACATGGAATGGATGTGAGTCGCTTAGTGACTTGTTTAGCGCTAGTTTGTCTGCTCATTGCAAGATACGTGTACAGTCCTGCGGTAAAGGGTGGTAAGTGAGGGGGTTAAATGCATTTAGCATATGATTATTATTTTTATGATTACTTGAGAGTGATTTACGCAGGCAAGCACAATGGAAGAAGGATACCGCCAAATCCCGAGGAGCCCTTGCCTCCCTCCAGTTCGCCACTGCATCGATTCACGCAGGCGGGTATCTGCTCCGATAACAGTGCCTGCAGTCAAATTGCCAGGTTGAAATTGAGATACCAATTTTCCTATAGTGTATTTAACAGTGTATTTATTTGATAGAGAGACGCTCACAGCTGGTGGCAGTGTTGTGGATGCTGCAATCGCCGCCCAGCTATGCAATGGGCTAATTGGGATGCAGAGCATGGGTCTGGGCGGCGGCATGTTAATGAACATTTATATGCACAGCGAGCGACGGGCATTTAGCGTACTCAGTCGGGAAATGGCGCCACGATCCCTTAACGCTGACAACTTTACGCAATTTCAGAACGAGCAGCAACTGATGCAGTCCGGCTGGTCAATTGCTGTGCCCACGGAGCTGCTGGGCTATGCGTTGGCCCACGAGCGCTACGGCAAGTTGCCATGGGAGTCATTGGTTGGACCGACGCTTCAGTTGTGCCACAACGGTTATGCACTGTACAAGCATCAATACGATGCCCTCCTCTTGAACGAGCAGATGATTAAAAGCGATGCACTAATGCGGCAAATGTTTGTCGATCCGGCGACGGGTCACTTCTACCGCATCGGCAGTCAAATTCAGCCGGCCAAACAACTGTGTGCCACCTATGAGCACATTGCCCAGGAGGGACCACACAGCTTCTACAACGGATCGCTTCAGGGGCAGCTATATGCTGATTTGCACGATATTGGCAGTGAGATAAGCAAAACCGATTTGGTTAACGCACGAGCGGAGCTAAGGGATTCGATTGTGGTGCCGCTAGATGATTACGATTTGCATTTTGTGCCACCGCCAGGCAGCGGACATGTCCTGGCGCTCATCATGAACATACTGCATGCATATCGTGCCGATTTTGAAGCCACAGCCAAATTGGGTGCCCTGCAAATCCATCGAATTGTCGAAGCAATGAAGTTTGGTTTTGTTCAGCGTTGGCAAATGGATGACGTTGCCGACGAACAGGTCATCAATCTATATTTTACTCCCTCGCTCTCCTTATCCCTGTCTCGCTCACGCAATAAATTGGCGAAGATACACAGCAATATGTAGCTGTCTCATTCGCTTTCATGTATTCACATTTTAAATGCAAATTTTAAGCATGCAAATAGCGATTATAAATATTTACCAAATGATTTAGCTGTAACTTTAAATAGAACTGGATTTATTTTAAGGCAGTCGATTTTACTCAAATATTGTAAAGATACCTCTATATATCTCTATAGTCTTTGGTTTAAGCAAGTGCCACATATTAAAGTTGGATCAGTTTGATCCCATCGGTCGAAAGATAATTTCTTGCTTAAGAAACTTTTTTGTTTTCCTAAACATCTATAAATATATGAAATCTTCTGTAGCAGCTGTTTTTTTTTTATTTTTCCCTTTCAAAACAAGAGTTGTGGCAAAGTTGCTTATAAAATTAACTACATCCATTGTGATAGATAAATGCTTTCTGCTGGCTAAAATGATATTGATAAATATAATCATAAAATATAATCAGTTCCTACAATATAATGATATTATAGTCTGTTCACTATATTTATTTTATTCACAATTAATTCCCGTTTTTTCTCACACACAGTTGTTGGCCAATATGACGAGCTACGAGTTTGCTGCGAGGATTGCCAAACTGATTGATGACACAACAACGTACAATAGCACGGCGCATTATGGTGCAAGATCAGAAATAGAATCGCGAGATGAGCATGGGACATCGCATCTGTCGGTGTTGCACAACAACGATGCCGTTTCAGTAACCAGTTCTATCAACTATTAGTGAGATCCATTTGTTGTATCACAGGTAACAGACAAGGCTTTAACTCCATCCATTCTCGTTGTTTGCAGCTTTGGCAGTGGTCGCATGGGAAAGCGAACTGGTTTGCTGTTCAATAATGCCATGTCGGACTTCTCAATTCGGCACCTGAAGAACTATTTCGATCTGCCGTATGTGGATGGCAAAAATGTGATAACCGGCACGGCTCGACCCATGTCCTCGATGAGTCCACTCATTGTCACCGAGCGATCGACGGGAGAGGTGCGTTTAGTTGTTGGCGCTGCTGGTGGCACGAAAATCATTACGGCCCTTGTGCCGCTGTTGGTTCGCATGCTTTGGCAGCGTATGGACATCAAAAGCGCCATCGATGCCAATCGCTTCCATCATCAGATGCTGCCCAATGCACTATTCTACGAATATGGTATGCTGCAATCAGATGTGAACAGCTTGCTGGCGAAAGGACATCAATGCAAACGCTATCGAAATCGTGGCTCTGTCATTTGTGGCATTGCTCAAGATAACAAAAGCATTGCCATCAATTCGGATTATCGTAAGATGGGCGGCGTGGCTGGTTTTTAGACGAGTTCCTAATTTAAGATCATAATATAATAATAATTCAATTTGTTATGGAAGCGTAAATCTATTGAAGCTTCTATGGCAATTGAACATTTTTTAAAAATTCCAATATATGTATTAAAATCTTGATGTAATTGTATTTAAAAATGCTTGAATATATTTAATCGCATTAATGCTTAAACGCATATTCTGTATTCTATATGCTCCCACATAAATATTACTCTATATATTTAATTCATTTATGAAATCATTTTATTAAATTGTAATAATTGAAATTTGTTAGCTAGGCCATTTGTGTGTTTAATCATGCAATTTAGATCTTGAGCTAATTATGTATATGTATATGAACTACATGTAGGGTATATGTGTGTGTGTGTGTGTGGGTGTGTGTGTATGGGTGCATGTGCGTGTGAGTGAGTTGTGCCTAAGTGAGTGTTATCAGTACAATTTAGTTGTATTTTAATTAGTTCATTTAGGATCTGGAGGCGTAGCTCTTTTTCTCGTTTTCGTCTTTAGCTCATTATCTATAGGAATTCGGTAGTAAGCTCTATTTGTTCTATGCGCTTTATTTATGTAAGTGTGTCTGTCTGTGTGTGTGTGTGTGTGTGTGTGTGTATATATAAGATTTATGTATATGCATTTACGTACATAGGTAATAGTAGTTGTAGTTTTGATACTGTGCGTTTGTGAGTTGAAAGAGGAACCGTTTTATATATTTATATATATGTTGTGTGAGTGATTTTGTAGTTGCCACAAAAGCCATTCACTTAATTGAGCACAAATGTCACAAGAATACATATATCCACATGATATCATATGTATATAATTGCTAGGTGTATGTTTGTATGTATGTAGATAGTATAAGTACAATAATATGTTTACAAAAAATGCAATCAACAAATATCAGTCAGTTGCCAAATAGCTTTAACGCAACAACCCACATCTCTCTCTCTCTCTCTCTCTCTCTCTCTCTCTCTCTCTTTCTATATCTCTCTCTCTCTTTTTCTCACATTCCAATTTCCACTCTGTCGTTCGTGCTGCGATTAGCTGGCATTTGTTTAGGGCCAGGCAAAATTAATGCCAGTTAATTGATAAAACTTATTGTTGAACGGCCGATAAAACTCTCGGAGGCGATCAATCGCATTTGTATCGATATGCGGATGGTTTCGTCCCTTGGTCTTGCCCAGACAGTGAGGCGTGGAGCGTGCCTCCGATTTGAATAGGCACGGAAATCCTTTGGTGGCATTAAAATAGAAATGCTTCTCGGTCACCACACGCTTCAGGCCCAAGAAGTCCTGAACGCGTCCAATCTCATACGCCGGATCCATAATCAGTCTCTCCCCGCTTATGAAGAGCAGCTGTGATAGCGGAAAGTACAGTAGCCAATGCTCCAAAAAACGGGCATAGACACCAATCTTGACTGGCCCCCAGTTGGTGTCCACCACCGAATAGCTGCCATTGACAAAGGCCAGCTGCTCGAACCGCTTCATATCGGCCTTCTTGCTGGCCGCCTGCGTATAGTCCGAAATGGCCCGAGTTACCGGATCACGCACCACGATCAAGAGTCTATAATTATAGCACACAATTGATTGAGCAAATTTTAAATAACTCAGAAGCAGTGCTTCAAATCTGTTACAAGCTTATTTCGAGTATTTCAAGATCAGCGGAAATCGAAACCAAATTGAAAAAAATTTAGAAAAACAAAATAAAATAATATAATTTGATATTATTATTTATATTATTTATTATAAATTAATTGTATTCAAATTAAAAAAAAAATAGTACAATAATTAAAATATATATATATATTATATTATATTATATAGTTCAGCAATTTAAACAAAAGACTGGCAAACCAAATTTTGGAATTCAATTAATGGTTTAAAGTTGTCTCTGCTTGAATTCAACTATATTAAAAAAAAAAAAAAAGATATATTATATATATATATATTTATAAAAAAAAAAAGTATAATTCAAACTAAGATAAGATGAGATCATTGTGGTTAAAAAAGTTGAGAACTCGTAGAAATTGTATATTCACTTTAAAGGTTTCTTTCTTGATTTCACTTATATCTTTTAGATACTTTATTGTGTTTGCCCTGTGTGTGTGTGTGTGTGTGTGTTTTAACTTACTTGGTGGCGGTGTTCATATGATAAACGCGTTGCGGCACCTCTTTTGTAACAAAATAGCTGGGCGTCTTCTCCATGGTGATCTGGCCCTCGATGGTGTAGGGCATGTGATGGCGATACCAGCGCAGTCCGCGCTGATAGTGCCTGTCGAAGAAGTGCACCTCGGAGCCGGCGGCCCGCACATCCGGATGCAGTCGTATGAATTCGAGCAGCGCCCGCGTTCCGCTCTTCTTCACGCCAATGATGAGCGTGTCGGGCAGATGACGAGATGGCCGCAATCCCTGTTGACGCAACATTTGATATTTGGGTGCACCGTCGGCGCTGGCAAGGCCAGCGCTAAAATCAATGGGGCTGCCGGTTGTATTCAAATTGGTAGCAGTGCTCACACCGTCATTGACATTGGCATTGGCATTGGCAACAACATCATTCGCTGTGCTTGCCGCTGTGGCCACAGTGGCAACTGTGTCGCTATCATTGCGCACCTGCAGCATCAGCAGATTGCTTAGGGTGCTCTGGTTGTGGGAAAATGATTAATGATTGCTAATTGAATTCGATAAATGAGTTGAGTTGAGTTGAGTGACAATTGGGAGACTCACCTCCTGCAGGCTGCGACTGATGCTGGCCAGGATGCAGGCATTGAAGCTGTACGAGAAGTAGACGAGCGTCACACAGACAACCAAGGCAATGGCCAAATTGCGGCTGCTCAGATTTAGATTGTGGCACCAGATGCTTCCATACATTGCACTCACACACACACACACACTCACACACAGAGAGCGATAGTGAGAGAGAGAGAGAGAGTGTGTTGGTGTTGGTGTTGGTGTCAGTCTCGGAACATGTCCTTCTCTGTGCCCAGTTATGGTGTAATGACTCCAAACAGCATCATGTTGACCACCATTGTTAACCAGTTGTCGGCAGTGATTTCAGTATGCTTTCAATGCATCCGTCAGCACCAGCAGCAGCAGCAGTTCCAGGTTCAGTTTCACTGTACTGCAATTGCAAAACTCTTGCGCAGTTCCTTGTCCTCTGTTGTTGTCGTCCCAGCAAAATTCCGGAAGTGATAGCAACTAGGCAACAAAATTCTCTGTTACTGGGTCGCCACCCGCGTGGCATCAGCGCAAACGCGAGAGCCTGCTCTCTTTCCTCTTGCTCTCCCCCTCCCTCTGTCTCTCTCTCTCTCTCTCTCTATCTGTCTTAAGCTCGGTGTGCTTGCACCCTGTACTTATTAACTTTGCTCCAGTACTATGGTCCCAAAATTAAAGTTCTGAATCAACTTTTTGCAAGTTTTATTTCAAATGCTACTAAAAAAAAAACTCATTTAAGTATGCGTCTTTTGTATTTATATTACAAATGCAACTACTAATTTTAAGAAAAAAATTCATAAATTTCCAAATTCTATTCTATAACAATTTTGAGTTAATTTGACAACGCAATTTTCGCCATTGTGCGAAGAAATTGTGCAGCTTACGCAACGGCGAATGCCTCAAAAAATATGCCTTTTCTGCCGGCCCCAAAAGGTAGCAAGCATTTTTGTTGTGCACACTCGCTGCCCGTGACGTCACACACTCGATTGTATTCGCGTAAATTCTAAAGATAAACATATAATAATAATAAGCAACGCCGTGAACTGATCCACAGCTGGGGAATTATAGTATATTAAACAAAACTAAGTTATTAAAAAATTTGTATTTATTATATAATTGTCAAATGTCAAAGGTTTAGTTCTAAATGGAAACAAGAAGTTATTATTGGGGGGGGGGGGATAAAATTATATCAATATTCTCACAAGAAATGCTGTCAAAGGTCGCATTATTACATTTGTACGTTTAGGACCTTTATGTCCTTAGAAATTAAAGACCCTTAAAAAAGTTAGAAAATTGCGAAATAAGAAAGCCATAAGTGGTGAATATACGATGTTAAGATCATATATTATATTTTTTTATTATATTTTTGCTAGTTTCCGTTCATTATTTTTTGTATTTATTTTTTTATAACTTTGAAATCTGTTCAGCTTTCCCAAAGATAAAGTATGAAAAAAAACTTACTGTTTTTTTTTACAATGGAAACGGTTCCCATGATGATAAGCAACGATTATTCTCAAGTTTAAATTGTAATGTTATAGTATTCTTATGTAAATCGGAACATTTTCTTAGAGTCGTTATGAAAAATATGAATATTCAATGTGAATGGTAAAGAAATATCTTGATTACAGGAGAGTTGCTAAAAGTGTTGCGTTGAGGTAATCTCTGTGTTTTTTCTCTGCACATGCTCTCTCTCTCTCTCTCTCTCTCTCTCTCTCTCTCACGCACTCTGTCTATCTCGCTCTTAAACAGAACTCTCAAGAATCTGTGCTCGAAAGTAAACAAACTGATAACCTCCACTTGCCCCATTCTCACCTCCAAATCCGAGTGTTGAGTAAGACATTGCCCTTTTATGCCGATTTTGCAGATGTCGAGTGGCTGGCAAAGCGTTTGCACCACTTGAGCGGAGCAGCACACACTTTACACGCTCCCTGGAGAGCATTAAGTATTGACACTTATACTATATTAGATTGGGTTCGTTATCAACAGAATTGCCGAGCTTTTAATGATCAAATCGATGGTCATGAATTTCAATTCGCCACCGACAGCTCCGGTGTTGGCCTTATCAGTTGGGCAGCCGTTTATCCACATGGCTGACGGCGTCAGTGTTAGCTTGGCTGGGGATTAGTCATCATGCAGGTGCCGCTTTGTTTGGCTTTATCTAATCAGCTAAATGGCCAATGGGCCAACTAGCTTAGCAGCCACTACAACGTTACTCTTAGTCGCAATTCTGATGTTTCCGCGCTCGTCTCGTATCTGAATTATATAGCAATAGTTAGTTTTAGCAAATTATAAATTAGAAAATAATTGAAGTAAACATGTCGAATTTATGGAGCACCTGTGTGCAAAAGTTTTTCAAATACGCGCCCAGCTATGTGGGTAGGTATTCGAAATCATAAATCAACCATGAATGAATCATATTCACTAATCATTTAATCTCTCTGGCACAAATTGCGTCGCAGTCTGTCTATGCTTTCTGCCCTCTGGACTGATCTTTGGGTACACGATGTGTTCGTTTGTCGCCGAGCGAAATACTCTGGGCGATCTCATCGATTTTGGTCCACTGATATTGGGTGCCTCTCTGGCAATTCTCAGCGCATTTGCCATGCTGGTCATCAAGTATATCAAACATTGCATTGTCTACTGGCAGCCATGGCTGCTGTTCGTGGCTGGCGGATTCAATTTACTCTCCAGCTGTTTCTATTTCGCCGATAACTATGGTGAGTACGCATCCCCAACAATAATACGGCTTGATTGATTGAGTGCCACAAAGTGGCAAACATACAACCAAACAAATTATTGCTAAACGCTTCTCACACAAATATAGTTTATAGTTTGAATGAAGTGCAAATGAGTTGAAAATGTTTTAGATTGTCTAAACAGTTTTCAAACTACTTTGCTTTTCTGTTTTTTCCGCAAATGATCCGAAAACTTTGAAATCTGTCTTTCTGTATTCTTTAGTTTTTATAAATATTTATTTAAATTTTAAAAACAGCGAAGTCATTCATTCTTTAATGAACAGCAAATGTTTTGATTACATTTATATCGATTTTATAGATTAAATAAATACAAATTGAGTTTTGAGTTGAACCAAAATTCGTTGAGAAGAAATGATTATAAGAAGACATGATTAAAGTGCTTATCTCTAAATACAATAGTTGCTTAATTAAATTTACATAACTCGTCAACTTGGCTTGCTCTTCTATCTAGATCTCTTCTATCTGTCTCTGATATGAGTTTCATTTATATTTATTTACTTTACTATTTACTTTGCTTTTATGCTACGCAGATCACGTGGGCGCTTATATGTCGTATGTGGCGCACAGTTTGACATTTGTGGCCGGGTATGGATTTTTGCACACGATAAGTTCAAAGGTCAGTCGATCAATGATGATATCCGGCTGCTGTAGCTGCTATCTGCTGGGCGTTGCTTCGGCAGTGAGCTTGATTGGGTCCACATACGTGAAGAACTTGATAAAGTATGCGGGCCAAGAAGCAACCACCGAGCAGCTGATCGATGGCATCTATGTGAACTTTGCGGCAACCTATCTCTGCATAGCTGCCGTCGTCGTCGCCATTCTCATCGGGCTGAAAGTGTTGCACGTTCTGGGCACGGTGGACATGACGAACAGCCTGGACAACGATATACGGATTGCGAATGCGAACGGCAGCATTTTTGAGACGCGTGCCGATGTCATCCAGCGGCTGCAATTCTTCTATGTGATCAAGAATCAACAATGGCATATAACGTGTCTGCTGCTGTTCGTCGAGGCGATTCAATATGCTCTCTTCATCTATTTGGTGTTCTGGTTTGCGTTGAACGATGCGATGCGTCTGGATGATTTGGCGCACATTGATTCCATGTTTTGGGTGATTTTCGCTGGTAGCATTCTGGCGATTGGCTGCCTGTGCTTCTACTCGGCAAAGGTGCATTTTGTGAGCATGCAACTGTTGCTGCTGCTGTTAACCGCATTGGCAATGATCATCTATGGTGCGACCAGTTCAAAGTTCACATTCTGGCTGCTCCTGTTGGTGTTTGGCATGGCCTACTCCAGCCTACAGATTGTCCTGCTGGAGGTGACCCATTTGCGATTCACCGAATGCATCATCTCTGCCTCGTATGGCCTTAAGCTCGTTAGCACCAGTGTCGTCTATTACTATTTCGTCAATAATGTGAACAACTCGTATTTCTATGCCAAGGATGAGAGCACTCTGATCGCCCAGGGATTTGTGTTCATGATAATTTCATCGCTGCTGGCCCTCGTCGTTGGCATGAAGGTGCCGCGTACGCATCACAGCAAACTGCTTGATATACAGCACGAGGTCTATGGCATTATCTTCATGAAGCATCAGATCGAACAGTTAAATGTCCGCTGGCTAAACGATGGCA
This sequence comes from Drosophila setosimentum, assembly GCA_035043505.1. Classification (NCBI taxonomy): domain Eukaryota; kingdom Metazoa; phylum Arthropoda; class Insecta; order Diptera; family Drosophilidae; genus Drosophila; species Drosophila setosimentum. The sequence goes on along the minus strand of JAWNMY010000090.1, from coordinate 9,574,561 downwards.
CCATTCCAACAATCAGCCAGTGAATCAGCCACAATCTTCTTTCCTGTTTCTTTTTTGCCCTCGTTTTTTTTTGATGTTGGTATTTTCTGTGTTTTTTCTTCTTTTTTAATTTTTTAATTTTAAGCTTATACTATATTAAAGCTAGTTTATTACGTTTATCGCTTAATGCAAACAATCTGAACGGCGGCCGTGTGATCCCGACAGAAGTGGCTGGCACAGGCCGAGACATTGGCACAAGGCGTCACCTGATAATGATGCTCCTCTGCAAGAAATAAACACACACTCATTAAGATAAATCATATAATAAAAAACGAATATAAAAAAAAAAAAGAACAGCTAAAAATTAAACTAACTCTTACTTCCTGTTTAAGCTCTCGTATTGTTAAATTGTTACGAGCATTATAACTAGAATTTTGGTTATTTAATCAAGTTCAAGAACTCAACTTTCGACCATCGCATTGGGTATATTTGTTCAGGAATATATATATAATATATATATATAAATAATGACCAGATTATGGCACACGAGAAGAGTAGAAATTAGTTATTTTCTGCCGCCGATTATAACGTCTCTCTGATCACTGCTCAAATATGTATATATGTATGCATATATTATTCAATGGAAAGATATCTGCTACTGCATGGTTTAATTAAATGTATAACTTTAAATATTAAGTTTACCAGAGAGTAAATATAAATATATCCAACATCTCTTTCAATTTTGAGTCTAACTTCGATTCGATTTCATAATGCAAAACTGGCTTAAGTCTATGTAGCATATATCATAAAAGCTATCATAAAAGAGTGATTACATTTGGAATACTCAAAAATTAATCGACATATTTGAAGGCATTCAGAGAACAAAAATTAATGATAAATAAATGAATTTAAAGCATTCAATGAGTTGATAAAAATAGGTCAATTAAATTCCTGATTGACTCGCCGAAGGTAATCACTGCCCCTGCACCTGTCCCTGCCCCTGTTCCCGTGTGATAAACTCACCCAGCTGCTGCATAAAGTTGTGTAGCGTATCCACGTTGCGCACTGTGCTGGCCAGCAGCATCTCGCAGCGATTGCCACGCAGCTCGTAGATGTAGTCGAGTGCTGTGAGCAGCGAAGAGAATTGCGTATCATCGTAGATAACATCGGCGGCCAGCAGAAGATCCGGTGCCGGATATTCCGTCCAGGGGAACTCACTGATCTGATTCCAGCGCAGTTGGGCACATTGCGGCCTACCTTCCACATCGTTTGGGTCAGTGAAATTGAAGGCAATGTTGTCGCGCATCAGTTGGACGCAGGCGTCGCTGCCATCGGTGATGAGGACTTGACGGACGGGCAGCTGCAGCGATTTTTGCTTCAGCAATATGCCCAGCAGACCGGCTCCGGCGCCCAGTTCGAGCACATTTTTGTCTTGTAACAGGCTGCGATGCTCCAGTAAATAGTCGGACAGAGCCAGCGCGGCCTCCCAGGTGCACAGGCCGGTGGTGCCCTCGCTGACAAAGCTATTCGATTCGCGCAGCGTGATCTGTTCATGCGGCTGGAGCACATAGTGCTTGTAGGCATACGCGGGTGATGAACCGCCAGGAGATTCGTTAATGGTGGCCTTGGCCAACTGGCCGCACAGGCTATCATAGATGTCGTCATGCAGCTCCTCGTGATCCTTGAGCACGTGCATCAGACGCTTCACGAACGCCTCCTGGTAGCTGCGACGCACCGGATACTGTTGATTCAACGGATGTGCGCAGGTCGCCGCTATCAAAGCACGTTGCGCATCCAGTTGTAGCGGCAACTGTAGCGTCTAAAAATCAAGCTGTGGCAGTGACGAATTTTAAGGTCAACATTATTTAAACACATACACACTTACCGACCAGGCCATCTTGTTGACGGGATAGCAGCAGAGAAATTGCTGCTGCAGCTTGCCAAACATGTTGCTCTCCATTGCCTGAATTGAAATTAAACTTGAAATGAAAAATGAAAATGGAAATAATATTAAAATTGCAAACGAAAGCTTAAATGGCAATGTCAATTGATCTGGCAGCCCTGTCACTAATCATTACAACCAGCTGGCAGCACAGCTGTTTTTCCCTTACACTTTGCAAACTTGCAGAATTCTCTATCCAATTGTTAAGCAAACAATTTTTTGAAAGGTTCAGCATGAAACAATTGAAATTTTATTTTTTTGGTTTTGCATTGAATTGATTGTTGTAGCTCACCCACATGAAATGTATATAGAGCATCTGTAAGTCTGGCAGGGCTGTTTGAAGATGCAACGATAATCGCACTACGTGTGGCACGACTAATCTTATCTACTTCAAACATAGTAAAACCTAGATTATTTTTGCCTTTTCGTTTCATAAATATCAATAAAATCAGATTTGCTTTTTTAAGTCTGTTCTTTCGAGATCGTATAAGCAAAGCGTGAAGATATGACGTACATTCATACACACATACATATGTACATACAGACACACGTAACTGCGCAGCGCCGCACCAATAGAGGGCGCCACTTGCCATTTGTTAACTGCTTTTGACAAAAGTTCTCCACACAATTTACATATACAATCACACAACGCATTCACACACACACACACACACTCACACTTACACGAAAAGAGAAACAAATGTTACGCAATCAACAGTTGATGTTTTGGGTCAACTGTACCGCATGCAGTATAAGAAAAACAATTTCATTTTTTTTTTTTGGTTTTTTCTCTAGAAAAAACATTTTATTTAAGTTCTGGTTTTGGGGATTTCTGTTGTACGTTGAACTATTGAATTGTATTTTAAGACAGCAATTTACTTCCTTTATTTTTTGCTTTGTGTTTTTGTGTTGAATGCAACAAACAATGCAACTTCTTGATAACGTGCAAATCTGTTTTGCGCACTTTTGGAGGGGTAATTTGTCGGTTATATATATGCATATATGAATATCTTGTAATTCCCATAAACATTTATGTTAAGTTATTTAAGTGTACATATTTAGAATAATACATTTATCGTGCATTTTAAGAATGCATTACATTTAAAAGTTGTTTATTGAACCCGGGTTTTTATGCTTGTTTTATCTGCTCAATTTATCGGATGTTTAATTTTTTTTTTTTTTTTTGATTTTTGATTTTGCCTAAACGTATAAAATGCATGTAAATCTAAAACTTATTTAATAAACTATCTCGCCCAATGCGGAGGGCCAACCAAACGTAAGTATATGTTAAGTTTGCATTTCCTCGAAGAACAAATAATGTAATATTAGGTGAAAAAATAAAAATTATATGTATATATATATATATATATTATATATGTATTAATATAGATTCTGCGTTATGTGTACTCTTTTCTGATGTGTTTTTTGTTTGTTTGCTGCTGGCCAAATTCGATGTTGTTCTTTTGACTCGATCGCACGACATCCACGCTGCGCCGCATTGGCAACTGGAGGTCGCAGCTGCATCAACCATTGGTGCCGCGTCGCCGCCGTCCAATTTACCACAACGGGAGGAGTGGGAGGAGCTGCCTCCACTCACTCGCCACAGATCATGGCAGGGCGGGCCTGGGCAGCTCTCCTCCTCCGCCTCCTCCTCATCACTGGAACCCTTCTTGTCGTTGTTGTTGGTGGAGACAGCATCGTCGCACCAACGATTGCCAAATGCAGCCAAATCCTCCATGCAGCTGCTGGATGTCTGTTGTCGCCAACTAGCAGGCACAGCGTGAATGTCGGGCGACGCACAAACTTATCAACTAATATACAATTATAATAATAGCAATAGTAATTAATAGCAATAATAATAATAAGCATAATCATAATGATAAATGTTACAGGGTATTCATTATATAGATTATGTTTGCTGTTTGTTGTTTTGTTTTCTGTGTTTGGTTACAACAAATACAATTCTACATTTATAAGTGTATATATATATATATATATATATATATATTTATATATATATTTATATTTATGTTTATGTAAAATGAAATCAATCTCCAATTGACGAAAATATGTTTGTTTTGTTTTTCGCCCATAAACAAGGTGTTTCGATGAGCAGCATCGTGTACAATTTTAGATGAAAATAATGTGTTTTTGTTTGTTGTTTGTATTTTGCTGTAGCTGTTGTTGTTGAATATTTGCTGTTTGTTGTTGTTTGCCGCTTAAGCACGCTCGCCACGAATGCGACGCGCCAACTGTATGTCCTTGGGCATAATAGTCACACGCTTGGCGTGAATGGCGCACAAGTTGGTGTCCTCGAACAGGCCGACCAAATAGGCTTCAGAAGCTTCCTGCAATGACCGGAGACAGAGAAATGACATTTGCAATTTGACCTTGATCAGTATGAAGGGAGAAAGGAATCCAGTTCCAGGTTCAGATTCAGCTTACCTGTAGAGCGCCAATGGCAGCGGACTGGAAACGCAAATCGGTCTTGAAATCCTGGGCGATTTCACGCACCAAACGCTGGAAGGGCAGCTTGCGGATGAGCAGCTCCGTCGACTTCTGGTAGCGACGGATCTCACGCAGTGCCACGGTACCGGGACGATAACGATGGGGCTTCTTTACACCACCGGTGGATGGTGCCGACTTACGAGCTGCCTTAGTGGCCAGCTGCTTACGTGGAGCCTTGCCACCAGTCGATTTACGAGCGGTCTGCTTGGTACGGGCCATCTTTGCTAATTACTCAATGATGCTGTAATAAGAAAAGATGAAAGATGAATTTCAACGATGAAGCGCGATTGCGACGCTCAGCGCCGAAGCGCTGGCGCGCTACTGATGCGAATGTGGCAACCAACTATGGATGGTTGCATGCAATCAAAGAAAAAAAAGGCGAGGGTTGAAATCTTTTGGTTAAAACAAAGCAACGACAACAGCAGCGGCAGCTGCAGAAATTTTCCTTTTATTCGTCGTGCTGTTTGCTGTGCGTTTTCCTTAGCCTATTTTGGTTTGGTTTGCGCTGCTGCTTTCTGGGAACACTTCATAGATTCCACTTCAGTTGCGACGTCTGCTGCTGCTGCAGCCCACAGCAGCTTCGAGTGCCCACTTGAGGAGCCCCATTGTGTGAGTGCATACATTTTTTTTTCATTTTCTGTATGTGAGTGGTGCCTGTGCCTTAAGCTGCGCATGAATCGCTATTTTTCTTTTCGCCCCAGTCAAAATACGACCCCTGCCTGCCTTTCTTTTATTACTTTTTGTTGTTGTTGCCACTCAAGCGTCGTGAATTTTGCCTTTTGCTTTTTTATGCGCGCAGATCCAATCATGTTGAAGTAATGAGTTGTAGTTTTAAATTTTAGATCTACACGCACACACACACACACTAAACACATTGGCTTGGAAAATGTGCACAAGACTTTCTAAGACAACAACAACAACAAATCGTAAACGAACGCGATAAATGTAGACAGAAGTATCGATATTTTCAGTTGCATCGAAAGCTTTAATCGTAAATCTCTCAAATCGAGAACTACCAGAAATTAGAAATGAAGGACTTCACTGGTATTAAATCCACGGTAATACAATAAATATTTATTTAAAAATAATTGTTCAGTTAAGAATGATTACAAACAAATCAAAGGAAATGTTAAAATTTATGTATTAACACAAACATATATTGCATACAGACACACAGCTTGCAACTGCATAAAAACCAATATTTTACAGAGATAATTTAGGCATTGATATCCTTATGTCAACTATTGATGGATGAAACGAATGTGTAAATACCTCAATACATATGCATGCATGTGTGGTGGTTGCACAGGTGAGTTTTCATATTGTGCTTTGCATATTTCATAGCAATATTGGTGGTAAGCGCAATACCAAGGAAAAACAAAATTCTTGGCGCCCATTTGAACGCCACATGTGGAAACGGGTTGGCAATATTGTATCACAGTAATAGAAATAGCAATAGATATCAAAGAGAGAGAGCAAGCGGGAGAGAGAGAGGGCAAAAAGTACCCAACCGAAAATTACGTCGTTCGCATTTACCGCGCGTAAAGCAATATCGCAGCTGTGGTTTGTGTGTGTATGGAACAGCTGCATCACATCCCCTTGCCAATATATATTTATGAACATAGCCATTTGCAGCAATTAAAGTAATGCGACATATGCATATATGTGTAACAAAATGACAGTAATTGGGACTAGAAGCAGACGAATAAGAGAAGAAAAACAACACAAGTAAAATTACACACACACATATATAGAAGCGCACACTCAAAAGCTGATGCGCATGTCTCACTAGCAATGTGTGTGTGTGTGTGCGTTTGCTCACCGCCAGTATACACACGCACACACAACTAAACAAAACGAAAATAACAATAAGCGTTGGCCAGAATCAAAATGTGATAACGTCACATTTAAAAGTACAGCATAAATAATTGAACAAAACAAAACCCACAATAAAAACTGCGCGCCTTTTTTTAGTGTTCGTTTTCTGCTGGCGAACAGTTACTTTTTGGATTAAGCAACTATGTTCATAATTGTTAAAAACTTTTTTTTTGTGACTCCGACTTGTCTGCAATGGCCGCCATTTTGAAAAGGCAACAACAAGTACACCACACGAAAGTGTGCCCGTGCATCCGTCGTGCAAACGAAGTCACCATCAATCGTCGTCGTCGCCGACGTCGTGCAATGTGTGTATCCACCAAGGCAAAAAACAAAAAATGTAAGCTGCAGCAGAAAAAAAAAGTGGTGCTCCGCCGTCCAGCGGAGCCCCCAAATTACACAAAACAATTTTATTTGTTGCACACACTAATTCTGACATCGATTGCACTTTCACCGTTCAACACAAAATAAATGCAATCAAAAAAAGAATTGGCTATAAAAAAAATGTCTGGCACACTCACCGTCGCAAATTTAAATTTTATTTGTAAAAACTATGAACTTCTCACGGAGAACTCTGACTGACTTCAACGAGCGACGATTTCACAATGATTTGATATCAATTTTTTTGGTAAAGTTTGTAATCGATATATGCAAACAATTCGTTTGATTGAAATACGGCGGCCTACTTTCGATAATCGACTGTCATTAAATATTGCACAGCTTTTGAATAAGAAGCTGCCTACTATCTATAATAAAAAAACAACGAATTATTGGTGAAGAAAGTAAAAGGTACAGCAAAACTAAAATATAAATTGTTTCCTTGTCGGTTACAACTGCTTGCTGAAATTATTTATTTTACAAAAATCAAAATCTCATAAAAAATGTTAGCACTCGATGACGATAATACAAATTGATACTAATTTTGCTTGTTTTAATGTGACCAACTGCGTTCAAAATGTTGTCATTTTTAGCAAATGCGGTCATACACTTTTTGTTTGTATACAGAATCAGAAAATCAGTTTTGAAAAGAGTAAGTAAAGCGCAGTAGAGATTAACTTTTTCAATAATAAAAAAAAGAATCAAAACAATTGTAATACATTTAAGTGAATCAGTTGCAAGACGTAAAGCGCAAGCGAGATCTCGAGTTGAAAACTCGCCCGGCTGCTGAAACATTGAATATGTTTGACTATTTTGAGGAAAACATGAGCATTGAGGTAACGGTGTTTTTTCCTGTTTGTTTTTTGTTTTTTTTTTTAATCATAAAGCATAATTACACAAACAGAGACCAACTGCTAAAATGTACTACGCACTTATGAAGCTCTCACGTCTCGAGGCGCAACGGCAGCAGTTGCGCGAAAAGCATCTGAAATTCGAGCTGGAGAGATTCGAGTGGGCGAAGGAGGTGGACGACAGGCGCCTAGCGATTGAGGAGCAACGGGTGAAGAATAAGCATGAGGAGCGCATGCTCGAAATGCAACTCAAATATAAAAAATAAACACTAATTGAATGACATTTTATTCCATATATAATATATTCCAAATATACATATATATATTTTTTTTGAATGCACTTCAAATCGTAGTATAACCCGATTCCCATTGTTGGTCATGGTTTGCCATCACAAACTGTTTAAATGTAGCTAAGCAGCTTAGTCAATTTTGACATGCTTTATTTAAGCACAAACACTCTCACATATGTATATAATTGTATTTGGTTTATCCTAAGTTTTAATGTAATTTATTTAAAATATAGGACCACTTTTTGAAAAGAATGCTTATTTTTGGATCAACTATTTTTGTTATAATAGTTATCAAAAAAATATACTTTAAGTATAATATTTAGTTTGGTTTATCTATAATTATACGACTGAGGAATATATTTTAAATATATGTATTTACACTCATCTATAATTAAATATACATATGTATATTGTGTTATACAATAATTATTAATTAGTTATAATTATTAAGAATATATTTTCAATATATATATTTTTAATTTAATAAGTTCGGTTCTATAACAAATATTCCTAAAATATATATATATATATATATATATATACATACATACATATTTAAATAAATAAAATTGCAAACCATGAATACTTTATTTTTAATCTTGCTAACTAGTTCAATTGAAACAATAATAATTTGAATCGTAATTTTTCAAAGAGTTTCAGTCTTGCCTGCTTTGAGGGGAAAAATTGTTGAGTTCAGTAGGAAGGTACATTTTCGAACATTTGTACCACACACCGACTATATCTGTCTGCTAAACATCAAGCATAACAGTGCTGACACAACAGTGCCATTATGAGTATAACATTTGAAGTGTGCCCGCCTGTAGTCTATAACATAGACCCTGCACTCAATAATCGGTTACACTGGTCGCGGGTCGGTTGTGTTTTATTTTGTTGCGCGAGTTGAAAGGTATTTGAAAGCCGAGTGCAACGGATATACATAGTTAAACTTTTATTGTTTTAAAACCAGAGCGAGATTGCCACTACTTTTCTATTTAATTCAAAAATTTTTTTGTATTTGTGTTGTTTATTATTGTGCGACTGTGCAGGTGTGCTTGTGTCAAATTGATCAGCGTGCGCGCCTTTGATTTTACTGTTGTTGTTGTAGTTGTATTCGTGTAGGTCAAGGTGAGGCTGCTACTGCAAGCAGCAGGCAGAAGGTGGCAGGCAGCGCAGCCAATGACAGGCGAGCATGCATCCAATACAGGCAAACAGCTGCCCAAAAAAAAGCACCGTTAGTTGCGCTGTTGTTTTCTGCTCTGTGTTCATTGAGCGCAATTTATTTCCAAATTCAATACGCATAAGAACGGTGTCAGCAGGACAACACAAACACAATTCTATTATGCGAGTTTGTGTGTGTGTACGAAACCTTAAAAGTCAATAAAAATGCATTTGGTTTTGCACAGTTGCCTTATATTTTACTCTGGTTTTGTAGATGTGCAAGCAAACAAAAAAAAGCTAAATAAAAATAGCAAAAATAAATTTATTTAAATGCAATATTTTCGTTTGATAACTTTATCAGCTGATCAAAAAACCTAAAACTAAAGTAAAAATATTGTGTTTTAGATTTTTTATTTATTTGCGATAATTAAGAAAAATTAGATCAAAAATTTAAAATTAAAAAATAATTTATATTTCATATGTTTACACTATTTTCACTATATTCATTTAAAATTAAATATGCTCGATTTAATTTGTGCTACGGCAATCACCGTTTTTAGCACAAGCACACGCACACATACACACACGTACACATTCATACCATGCACACACAACACAGAAGTTTATCTTCTTTGTTGATAAGCCTCAACATTAACGATTAACTGTTAACTATTGCAGTGTAGAGTGTATGGCCGCAAAACATTTAACATTGGTTCTTGCAAAATAACAAATAAATAGCAACAACAACAATTAGAATAAGAATAAGAAGAGGCGAGCAGCAAAGGCAGACAAAACGGCGTATCTACAGCAGCAGCGTCGCCTGTTCAGCGGCGGCGGCGTCGGCGTCAGCATCTTGGGCGGCAGCGGACCCATGAAACAACAACAGCCGCCGCCGCTGCCGCAAACGCAGCCGCCGTCGCTTGCGCAGGCAGCAAACGTTGGCGCATCAGCAGGAGCAACTGAGAGCAACATTGTTGCCAACACCAACAGCAGCTTTAACAATAACAACAACAACAACAGCGTTGTTGAGCCGACTTCCAAGTCTCGTCCAGCTTTATATCCAAAACGTAAGTAATATTTGACTGAATAAATGGAATTTAATTTGGAGAATAGGAAGAGGGCAATTGGTTAAGAATCCGAGGGAGAAGCTGGGAAGGAAGCGATAATTTGTATTTTTAAGAGTTCTTAATGGAAACTTGAGCAAAAATGGTTACTCAGTAACGAAGACTGGCGAAGAGTGGATTCGATTAAAGATGTGTGGAATATTTCATTGAAAGTGTTGCCATCAATCTTATAAATAATCTATAATAATAAATAATCAAGCTGATCAAGATTAAAATTCAAAAGAAGAAGGTATTTTTGAAGACGTTTAATTTGATTTAAAGTCATTTAGGTTTACACTGAAAGGCATTATTATAGAAGATATGAATTAATAAATTATGGATCTACAATTGACATGGCAATCTGCAATAGTCGATACAGAACTTAATCCTTATAAAAATCGATCTTATATGAATAGAATATACAAATAGTTAGATGGCTCTCACTCTCTATTGATAGTCAATATATTTGAATCATTATCGATAGTTTTTGAGAACTGAACCACGTAACTATTTGCATATGCGACAATATTAATAAAGATTAAGGTCGAAACTTCCTCAGACAGGCAGGCAAGCAAGGTCAACTAGCACACACATGTATGTATAAATTCAATTAGGTATTCAAGTCATGCCCCGTTTCTCGCAGTGTGCTCACCTCACCCCATATAGGCTGGCCAAGTTGGATGGTCTTAATGGTAGTTCTTCTGCTGCTTCTATTGCTCCCTTCCACTTTTGCTATTTTTCCTTTGCATACCTTTCTATTTGTTTTTTTTTTGTTTCTATCTATTTTTCTTTCGCTTGTGCTCAATTTGGCACAACAACTTTTGCGGTCGTCTTGGCCGCTTTCGCTCCGGGTTCGGTTGCGGAGTCGGCTTGGAGTCGGAGCCACAGCAACTACTTGTCTCTGATTGCACTGCGGTCTCTTCTGCTGCCCATTCCATTTTTGGTGGGCGTCGAGCTGTCGCCGACTGCAGTCGACAGACCCAAAACCCAAAACCCACACCCAAGCCCAGATCCAGACCCATATCCAAACTCAAACTTAAACCTAAACCCAAGTCTAAGCCTAAGCCCAACTGGGCGTGGCAGTTGGAGAAATATGGCAACGTGACCAGCTAACAGCTAACAGTAGCTGACAATATTGTTAGCGTTGAGGCAGCATTTAGCTGACATCTTTGCGGCTATGAATCGAGTGACGAAAGATACACAATACTCTCCATATATATAAATATACACATATATACATACATATATAGACAGAGCCCACCGATTCTCAAGTGAACTCGACTAGTAAATGCCCTCAATCCAGGGTATAAATACAGTTTGTTCAATATAAAAATACGTTTTACAAAATCTGCGTTTCTTACTCGATTTTAAAATGTTTACAATTTATAATTATAATATATATATATTTATATGTTAAATATATTGATCAAATTATATAAACTTAATCTGCGCATGCTTTAAGAGAATTTATATTGAAAATTTGAAGTCATTAGCTTTTTGAAATCTCTGAGATCGTCTTATTCGTACAGACACATGACTATATCGTCTGTGCTGTTGATGCTTTTCAGGAGAATATATATCTTTTTGGGCTCGCAGATATTTCCTTTTCCCTTAAATAACAATAATAAATATTTTATATATTGAATGTGTTCTAATTAGATTCTATTTTGCTTTTTAACAAGAAGCTTTTGAAAGAGACTCGATAAGATAAACTATTTATTTGATTGGTTGGTTGTCGTGTGTCATTTTTTCAAGCCTTCAATATATTTATAAGAATATTGTGGGTAGCATATCTAAGACGTATATGTACACATACCTATGGATCCTATGTATTATCTATTTTAGTCATGCGCTGACGTCACAACCACACAAATTACATTCCATATTACTGCTGATTCTGTATTGTTTTTTCCCTGCAATCGGCTAAACTGTGACAAAAGTGAACAGTTAAACAACATTGCAAAATATTATGGGTTTTCTCTCTTTCTCTCTCTATCTCTCGCACTCTCGCTCATTTGTGTGTTAATATTTCTAATTGCTATTGCTGTATTTCCCTTTGTTTCCCCGACCAACCCCATTTCAGACGTCATTAAAATTGCTTAATTGTTGATTAGTTATATATTTAGTTAGCAGTTATTAATATTATTGTTGTTGTTGTTGTTGTGGTGGCTGGTAAATGATTGCACATGCTATTTGTGCTTGTTTCCCTATGCTGCATTCTCTTAATTACGGAACGCTTATGTCAGCCTCCCAAGAGAGGTGGTGGGGTACGGTGCAGGTTGCCGCAACTGGAGCGTACTGTAAATCAGCGCACAACATTGTCAACTGGCCTTTGACTGAATGTTTAAATGGGGAAAATGACTGAAGTGCTGAATGCTCCAGAAAATTCCTTTTGGAAATATTTTATAGTAGTAAATGAGAAAACAAATTGCGAATGCTGTTGGCTAAGACTGCATACCTTTAGAAAGCGAACATTTAACTAAATATAAGTCAAAAAGAAAATCATCCGATTGTTTTAATTTTGATGAGAATAATACCTCATATTAACTCGCATATTGACCAGCTTTGTTCAGCACAACAATTCCTTGTTCGACATATAAACATAATTTATTTTAAATATATATATAACATACATATACATATATCGCTTGCTTTAATTAAATATAATAATCTATTGTTTTTTGCTTTTAAGAATCTGTATCTATATTTTGATGAGCTTTAAAGAGTTGTTTTCTTAAGAACATGACTCAACAAGATTAACATAAAGATGTAAAATTGTTGTTTTTTTTTTTATGATATTCTGATAACGAAGGTTGAAGAGTCTGTCTTGCTGTGCCCAAAAATTGGTGGGCTACGAAATCGAAAATCTGTTATAATTTTAGATTAAGTGACGCACTTTCAAGATAGTCACATCTGTATATTCTCTCCTATATCAAAGAAAATTTTTGTGTAAATATTTCGAAAATGCAAGCAAAGAATTTCACATGAAATGTTTACACAAATTCGACGCAAGGAGCAGGAATTGCAGTGGCAGTTGCACATAGAGAAATAGGTTGAGTACGGAGAGGGGGGGTTGGTGTTGGTGATGGGTGGTGTGCTCGTGTTTGGGAGAAGAAGCTGTTGAAGCTCCGTGGAGCTACTTGAAACGTGCGTCAATTGTTTAGCCAAGGGACGAACGATTGAAATTCTCAACGTGCCGCAACTGCCAACATCTATTTATGGAACATTGGGAGCAGCTCATCGAGTGGCCCTTTTGGTGGTTGCTCTTGCTGCCGCTGCCGCTGCCGCTGTTGCTGCTGCTGCTGCCCTTTGTTTGTTTACTCAATGCCTTTCAGGCAAAAGCTGCAACATGAAACCAAAGCCAATGACGATGCTGTTGCACTGCATTCAATGGCTGAGTGGGCTAAGCAGGCGATGGTTTTTGTGGTAGTGGTGGTGGTGGTAGTGGCGGGGGCGTTGCATTTGCACTCGTGCGTTCAACAAGAGGCACTCGAAGCCGGACGCCGAGTGAGGCAACATTTAAAGGCAGCACAGAACCAGCTCGAATTGAACTTAATTGCATGAAATTGAGACGCGAGCAGACGTGTGGTGAGTGGGGGGAGGGGGTGGGCTGGTAGACGCAGAGATAAAGAGTCGCAGAGTCACAGAGTCTCGCGCTAGAGAATCGAAGAATCCGCGCCGAGATTCACTCAAAACTCATGCGTCGTCCTCAATTTGGAACTGTGTGCTAAGTGTGCCGTCAAATGAGCTGTCATAACGATAATGATGATGATGATGATATGGTCACCAAGAGACTGAATCTTTTAGACTAGAGATGAACGATGACAAACCAAATATTATACACACTATATATACATTTTAATATTTAGTTACACTCTTTTTTATTGACAACTTCAATTAAATGATCAAAATATCAAAATTAAGTTTAATTTAATATAAGAAATTAAAAAAAGCAACAAAATTAAGTTAAATCATTTAATTATTCGATACTCAATATTAGATTTGTATTTATAATTTCATCCAATATTGAGAATTACATTCGAAAATTATTTAAACTAATATCAAATTGTAATTGTCAATATATTTTGTCTATATATTATTGTCATCTATTTAATTTGTATAAAACGGATTATTCAATGGGGACTAGTGATGAAATATATAAATAAATATCCATTCCAGCTTATTCTATATTATGTGTATAAGGCAGCACATGAACATCGATTGAATTAACCTATATATATATAAACTGTCCTCACTTTGGGCTTGGCATAGAATATGCCCCACTTTGTGCATTCAATTGATTCTAATCATGCTAAACGGTCTATCTAAATTAAGAACATGCCATCCAACAAGAAAGAACCCCGAAGTTTGAATACTCTTGTAGACCGGCATTTATCTGTCGACATCTCAAAATTGTTTCTCCGTAGTTCGAAATATGATTAGCTTTTTATATTTTATAAACATGTTTTATTTCTGGTACTTATGTGATATGGATTTTGTAGCCAAATGTTTGGAATATATAAACGGACATAAATGATGTGAACTTTGTTTGAAAAACACGTTTCTTTTGTCATTCCTATGGCAATTAACATTTAATGATCTCATGCGATCCATTTTGTCAACACTCAGCATTAGTGTTAGTTCGTGTTGGTTCGTGTCAGATCGTGTCAGATCGTGTTAGATTGTGTCACGCGCTCAACTCTAGCTGTGGCTAGAACAGCAACTCGCATATGGATGCTGTAAAAAGTTCCTAAAGTTTTCTTGCACGACGAAGAAGACGAGCTCCATTTGGGGGCCACAATGCTCAAGTGGTTGACACCCGTGAACCCCTGGCAAATGTGTCTAACAGCAAATGTAACGCTGCCATTAACACACAACGATGAGAATGTTTGGCCCCAATGCTCAACTCCCACCGCCCCCCCCCCTTTCCCATTAGCCCCAGCCTCTGTTGCCCCGCCTCGCGTTTTTCTTGGGGCATCGTTCTATCGATGACAAAGTTTAGCCGATGAACTGTGAAATGCATTTTCCCCGTTCAAACACACACTACAAACGACGACCACATAAACATGTCAAATGGAAGAAGGAGGCAGGCGTGTGTGTGTGGCAGTTTGGCGGGTGGGGGGGGGGGGAGAGAGGGTTGTAGGCAATATGAAATCAATTGAGTTGCCCGCAGAAAGTAAAGCGTCGCATTGCTTTCGATAAAGATCATGTTCAGTGAGTTGATTTTCGAATTAAGTCCGAGATTTCTTTGGATGGCACTTGCAACAGACTGACTGACTGACTGACTGACTGACTGATTGAATGAATGAATGTGTATATGTGCATTTGTCTGTTTGTTATTGCATTGCTGAGTTCACATTTGGCATTTGTTTATACTTATTAAGCGGCTTTCGCACACGAAACAAATACACAGATACACAGGGCAACAGATACAAGATAAGAATCTTGCCCAAGTCTTAAGCAAACAGCGATCGTTACTTGTTTCCTCAACATCTTTATTCTTGTTATTATTATTATTAATATTATTATTGCTTTTTGTTTCTCTGTTTATTTAAGCGCGAATCTCGCAACAATTGAGCAAACTTGCGGCTGCAACGACTTTGCGTATACTCTACTTGTGAACCCATTCTTAGAATGAGTCAGCATTAACATCAGAATGTAAAACATATTCTGTAGATAGTAGTGCATATAGATATTTATATCTATGTGGATCTACACTCAGAAAAAAGTGAAGAAATTTAGAAAATGGATAATCCGTAAAGTACGAGAATGATTTCTAATTGTACTGGCGTAAATATTATTTTATTATCAATTAAAAGAAATACTTTTTACATCCAATAAGGACTTCAAACTAAAGACTAAAAACCAATTCAATTGAAATATGTTTATCAAGTGTTCTTGTCCCTTATCCTTGTGGCTTAGCCGAGAATATGCCTCAGTTAGCATTTGGTTGGCATTTGTAAACACGGAAATTTGAATGTAAACATTCACGTGCCACATTTCCTTTGGCTAATTGCCAGCTGAGTTGTTGTTGTTGTTTTTTTTTTCTCCCTTCTTTTTGCAAAGCTTTCGCTTGAATTTCCGGTTTGTGTTGCTGTCGCTGTTGCTGTTGCTGATGGGTCCTCTTATTGTTATCGATAAGTGCACTGGTGAGCAGAGTTTAGGGGTTGAAAATCACCCAGTAGAGGGTGCGTTAATGATATGTGTGTAATTCAGGGGCAAAGCAAGCGTCTCAGTCTTGATGAGCGAAGTGGAGTTGTTGGCCCATTGAATGTGTCTCCTTAACATGCCTAAACTCAATTAAATGCTTAGTTGGGCATTGCGAAAGTGCAACGCCCATCCTTGCCAGCAGCAGCCCAGCTCAGCTCAGCTCAGTGTCTGTCTGTGTGTGTGTGTGTGTGTGTGTACTTGTATGCATGCCACAAGAGATGCCACATTTCGCAAAAGACAACACAAGTAGCTGGATATTTCACTCGGAAATATTTATGCGAATTTCAATGTTGCTTTTTGCAGCTATAGATTTTCTAATTTCAAAGTAATCGATTATTATCGAGACCTAACGATAGGCTAGATATAGTTGACTTATTTCTTTCTTTTCTTTCTTTTTTTTTTAACGACATTCATGTCAATCCTTAAACAATAACTATCTCTAGCTTCCTTTTTTTTTATAGTTATACTATTTGTGTGTGTGTGTGAACTTCGGTGGATATCGGAGCCTAACGATAGCTTAGTCGTTCTCACTTAGTACGACTGTCCTATTTCATATCTTACGACAAAGCTTGCATATTGAATGTCAATCCTTAAGCGATAACTTTTCATAGCTTGATTTTTTAGCTATACTTTTCTTTAGAATAAATATTAGTTATCCTATGGTGATAAATGAATGATCAATTAACATCATTTATAATGGAACCAATCGAATTTTTATTGAATTAAAGCAAGTCAAATTTAAGTTTTCCAATTTTTCCAAAATTGTATATTATTTGAATGAAATCAAATTATTTTAAGGGAAGAAGTAATTCAAATAAATATATAAACAATTTATTATAGATACTCATATTATTTAAATTAAAATATAATTTACATTACAAAATAATAGAAGAAAATAGTTGAACTATAATAATGTGAAGTAATTATTTGTGAAACTATTAGTGTAGTTAATAATAGTTTGCATTACATATTATGCAATATGGCAATTTTAATGAATGTGGCATCTGGCAGCACTGTGCAGCAATCGCTTGCAACCCCCAAACTAGACTAGTTGCAGCTACAAAGTTACAAAGCTGGCAGAGATTCGCATGGAGTCCACCGTGTCCATGTTGAGCGCAGGCGCAGAGAGCGCAACTGGCTCGCGGGTGTGTTGCCCAGTTGCCCAGTTGCCCAGTTACTGTTATCCTTGTCACAAACCGAGAGAGTGAGAGAGAGAGAGAGAGAGAGAGCGAGCCCTAAAGTGGCCCATTAAAGTTTCGTGGGTTGTTCTTTTTTTCTCCTTCTCCTTCTAATTTTTTTTTTTTTTTTTTTTTTGGGATTTTCGTATGTTTTGGGCATGTTTTGCTTGGATCCGTGTGCCGCTCTGTTCAGCTCCGTGGCTCGAATCGTGCTGAGGCTAAAACAAAAAATGAAAAGAGAAAATAGATCTGTTTAAATATAAATACAAATAAATTAAGACGAAGAAAACAATAAAGTGTGTTCCATTAACTCGGGGATTTTTCTTGTTTTGGATGATTATAAACAAATCGATTTAAACTCAACAAACAATCAACTTCAACTTGTGGCAAATTCTTGGTTCCCCATAACATACAACAGATTTATATATATATATATATATATACACATACACATACAGAGAGAGAAATACAAAGAATTAAACGCCAAACGCGCAACACAAATCAACACAACAGCCGTCATGTGTAAGTAGAGATGCAGGTGCACATATATCTTTATCTATATATATATATATATATACATATAAGTGTGTGTGTGTGTGGGTGTGTGTGTGTGTGGGTGTGTGGGTGTGGGTATGTGTGTTCTTGTGTGTGAAGTAGCTTGCTTGTTGGCACTTGAGCCAAGCGTGCCCAGCAATTTGTTTGTTTTGCGCTAATGAGCAAATGGAGCTGCTGCTGCTGCTGCTTATGCTTATGCTGATGATGCTACCACACAGCGGGTTATATGTTGTAACATATTCAACCATCCCCACCAATCACCTTTCCCTCCTGTCCAACTCCAACTCTAGCCAGTGCAATGCACTCAATTGAAGCCGCTAATATGACGCTAATGTTTCTCGCAATGTTTTGTTTTCTTTTCGTTTGCACAGCGAAGACACCGTCATTTGACAAGGATCGGGATTACATTGGGTTTGCCACGTTGCCGGAGCAGGTGCATCGAAAGTCGGTGAAGCGCGGTTTCGAGTTCACGCTGATGGTTGTCGGTGAATCGGGTCTGGGCAAATCGACGCTGATCAACAGCCTATTCCTGGGCGATCTATATAAGAATCGCCAGGTGCCCAATGTGGAGGAGCGCATCGAGAAGACAACGCGTGTCGAAAAGAAGACGATGGACATTGAGGAGCGCGGTGTACGGCTGCGTCTAACCGTTGTCGATACGCCCGGTTTCGGTGATGCCGTCAACTGTGAGGACAGCTGGCGTGTGTGCACCCAATATATTGACGAACAATTCCGTCAGTATTTCACCGATGAGAGCGGACTGAATCGACGCAATATACAGGACAATCGTGTCCACTGCTGTCTCTACTTTGTGCCGCCCTGGGGTCACAGGTGAGTCAGGCTAAAACATCAAACAAAAACAAGAATCTTGAACTAATTGCATTTGCATTGACAGCCTGCGGCAGATGGATTTGGATTTGATTAGGCGATTGCATCGCAAGGTGAACATTGTGCTGGTCATTGGCAAGGCGGACTGCCTGAACAAACAGGAGGTGCGCAAACTGAAGGAGCGCATACTCCAGGATCTCGAGGACAATCACATACAGCTGTATCAGTTTCCCGAATGTGACTCGGACGAGGATGATGATTTCAAGCAGCAGGATCGCGAACTGAAAGCATCCATACCGTTTGCCGTTGTTGGCAGCAACACCATACTCGAGGTAGCCGGCAAGAAGGTGCGTGGCCGTCAATATCCCTGGGGCGTTGTCAATGTGGAGGATGCCGAGCACAGTGATTTCATCAAGCTGCGCACATTTTTGATATCGACTCACATGCAGGACCTAAAGGACACCACACAGGTCACAATTCTCTCTCTCTCTCTCTCTCTCTCTCACTAAATTGTTATTTGTATATACTAATATTGGGTTTTGGTTACAGGATGTGCACTACGAGAACTTTCGGGCGCAGTGCATCTCACAGATATCGCAGCATGCGTTGCGTGAACGCGGCAAATTGAAGCGCGACTCGATTAGCTCAACGAACGGTTTCGATGCGGCCATTTCGGAAACGGATCGACTGCTTTTGCAGAAGGACGAGGAGATCCGGCGCATGCAGGACATGCTCACCCAAATGCAGGAGAAGCTCAAGCAGACGCATCTCATGGAGATGAAGAAGAACGACAGCGTCATCGATGTCTAAATGGTGGCCGGCCGGCGACTCTCTCTTTTACCCAGTCGCGTGTTCAATTTTACACCTTGATAGACACCATAGTTATAACTATATGTATACAATTATATATATATATATATAATTATACTCTAATTATATATATATATATAATTATATAGACAGACACACACACACGCAACAGCAAACAACCACCAAAAATTTATGATTTTTTTGTTTAATGTAGCACACTTATCAGTTAACCAAATTTGGTTTTTTTAAGCTTTTTGTAGTTGCAAAACTAATCCAGATCAAAAACAACAAAAAATTAATTAAAAATAAGCGGACAACGAGCGATATTAGTGAATTTTTCAGCCAATTAAAGTTTATCTTTCTTATTTTTGTAGTTTTAAATGATAAAACGCACACAATTTATAAATGCAACTCTTAGCTGAGCATTGACCCAATAAAGAAAATCGAACAATATTCATAACCCAAATAGGGAATGCCTCTAAAATTAGGTTAAACTCGCTTTCAACTGAAATTCGCCAATTTTTTAATGTGAGCAAAAGAAAGAAAGAAATTTCAATTGTTGACCGTAGATATTTAATACAAATTTGACTTCAAAATAATGCATACAATAACAAAATACAAAGTAATTTCTTATAACTATGAGACTATGCCATTCACTTAGCTGTTGGCTTAATAATTATGTAACTCCGCAAAATCCACTAACAACAATACCAAAGTAAAAGGAGTTTAAGAAACTATAAGAACCACAGGACAAACTTACAAAACAGAATAGAACAAGAGGCACACACAGTTATAAACCCAAAAAGTAAGCGTATTTCTATTATGATTACTTCATATATATACACATATATATAAATATTTATTATTATTATTATTTTTTTTTTTTTTTTTTTTTTGGAATTTCTTGGTCACAGTAAACAAGAAAATCAATTGGAATCGCATGAGCAGCTCCTAATTTGTTGAAACGAATTGTTAATGAATTTATTTTAAATTATTAGTTAAGAAACATACAACATAATAATTAAATTAAAATTATAGTGGAAAAATTATATACACATTATAATGATAAAATTAAAAAAAAAAAAAAAAAATCAACTATTTAAAATAAACATAATTATGAAAATTTACCATTCATTTCAAGTAGAAAACTATTTGGGTAAAAGATTTGGAAATTAATGCATTCTAAATAATATTCAATATTTTCTCGAGATATCTGGTTTTATTAATGAAGTCAACAAATTGCAACAAAGTCTTAAATAAAATACTTATTAAATTTAAATAATCAAATTAAATCGGCCGCTTACAAAAAAATAAGAAATAAACATATGTAATTCCAAATCTCGAAGACTTTAATAATTAAAAACTTCGATACTAGTTTCAAAAAGATACATATGGCTGCAACTTTCATTTATTTACGTTTTTTTTTCAATGGTTATTACTAAGATTTTTTTACAGCAACAGCCACCGGCAGCATTTACTCCGTTTTCAGAAAATATAAATTTATGGTGCAATTATATTGAAAATATTGTTCGGTTATCGTCAGCAGTAAGAGCCGTTGTTAGAAACTAGATCACAATCAGGTTTCCGATTGTTGATTGATGGCAAACGCCAATATTTTCAGTTTTTGCTTCCTCTATATACATAATTAGCGCTATATTCAAAATTCCCTCCAAAATGCTTTGTAAAATTGTCGAGCTCTGTTTCCAAAGAATGGTTCAGTTCACGTGCGACTTATCAGTTCGATAACAGTATGAATGAACTGCCAGAGATTAGCTGACAAATAAATCATTTTTAAATTGACGCCACGGTATCTGAAAGCATGTTTCTGAAACTTTTATATTAAAGTGCATGTTAGATAAGAATATCTTATGAAACTTTATTTAAATTTAATATCACATGTATAGAACTATCGTAGAAAAAAAAACAATCAATTGTATATCATTCACAGTTTTACACAGCTGATTTACATCACAAATTTGAATTGTGGACTATAAAACAACATATGGTTCCGAAGAGAATATGCTCTTAACAGGGTATTAACCAAAAGATTCAGTTTGCTAAAGCTCAAATTATTAACTAGATATCAAGAGAGAGCGTGGTGAACACAACGCAAACCTATCAAAAATACCGCATCTTGTATTTAATATTAAATGAAAAATACAAAAGCAACTAATCCTACAGTGCGCGATCATTTTGATACAATTTACATAGCAATTAATTATATTTATAGACATTAGAGAGGTGTTCCCAAGTCGTACAAGAAAACATATTCACTTGTTCGCCTATGACGAAATATCTCGTAGTTATATTTTTTAATTACAGAATAAGCGCACTGTGGATAATCATTTGCAAGCGTTTGATTAGATTTAATTTAAAGTCAAATTAATTAAACCTTTAATAAAATGGAAATCTTTGAAACTTAATCCTTGACATTGAGGGCTGTCTCATTATAGCGTTGTCCACTGGCAAAATACCAAAACACCGAAATACCAACATAAAAAATACTGAAATAAACATATAGTGTGTATATGTATGTATGCATGTATGTGTGTGGCTACTCTAACAGAAAGCAAGCCAGCCAGCGAGCGAGCAGTGAGAGTGAGTGAGGAGACGACGAAGACGTCTCGTCAAGAGTTACGCACTGAGTATGTGCTGGCGGCGGATAACGGCGAACGGACCCTAAAAACAACAGTGTGCGTGTGTGTGTGTTTTGCTCTTTATTTTCATTTGTAACGACAAATATATTGGTTAATTCATAATTATCTTGTGAAAATCACAAACTGCAACAACTGCAGTCTTTCGTGTGAGTGCAATTATTTCCCAAATGTAATCACATTAGGTGTGAAAATGTTGAACTAAACTGAAATATCAGCCAGCAAGCCAAAGCAGCAGCAATAAATTTGCATGCATCCAACTCTGTCTCATATCCATTTGGGAGGAGAAGCATTGAAAAATTTCAGCTGAAAAGCAAAATCAACAATCATAAGTAATTACAACTACAACTAAGTATAACTGTTAAAGTAGCAGCAGCAGAGCAGAGACAGAGCAGCAACCACGGTCGTTTAGCAGCCAGCAGCACCAAGAAGACTACGACGAAGAGCAAGACGACAAGTAAAACAACAATAAAGCTGGCCATATTCATACAAAAAAAAAATATTGGAAAAAAAAACAGCATGTTGTGAGCTAATCAGAATCAGTGGAAACCAAGCAGAAGTTTTTTTTTTCAAGTAATATTATTGGTGAATGGTAATGTTATTATTAATGAATGTTAACAAGTGAAAATATTGCAATTTAAATTATATGTTATATTTTTAAAAATACGCCAAGCCAAAGCGAAGCAGTCGTCGCAGTCGACGTCGTCTCGTGGTGTCACCGTCAACTCTAACCGCGCCGCTTGCTGCTCGTTCGTATGTAGGTCTGTGTGTGCGTGTGTGTGAGTTTGTGTGCTTGGGGCCTGCGAAGGTGGACTGCTGTTCTGTTAAAAAGACGACTCCTGCCGGCAGTCCCGTTATTATTGCACTTCGTCTAAAACTATGCGCTTGACAAGTTTTGTTAATTCGTGTCGAAGCACGCAAGATGAAACACGATGTGCACGTGACACGACTCAATATAGGAACTTGTAGAAATAGCGACACAAATCAAATGATGTAAATGTGAGGTGTTGATATTGAAATTGAAGATTATATTTTTTTCGGGAAAATTATATATTTGTCAAGCATGCTTTCAAATTCTCAAAATTTGTAAGCAAATAAAGCTTAAACAAAAGAAAGAATAAACTGTAAATAATTGCATTAAATGTTTTTTTTGTTTCCAATCTCCACAAATCGTGTCACGACGTTTTGCTCAACTCCTAAGCCCAGCCATCTCTATATGTGTGCGTGTGTGTCTGTATGTGTTGTTTTACTGAAAAGTCGCGTACGGTTAAAATAGATAAATAGCTGAGAATGCAAATCTAATCGTGAGTAGTTAGAGCTGCCCGCTTAGCAATTACAAGCCGTTTCCGCCGTTGTGGTGAATTTCGAATATTGATTCCATCCTTTTATGCACTCATTTATCGCAGCTGAGCAGCGCTGCTTTAATCAAACTGTAAATTACAGTCAAAGCAGCAGCAACAACAGAAACAACAACAGTGAGCATATCAAAAGAAAACAACAAAACGAAACGAAAAAACCAACAAAAAGAGCTAGAGGAAGAAGAAAAGGCAGAGGAAAATGACGGACTTTGTGGAGCTGTTAAACATAATGTCGAACAAATTTAACAGCGACTGCGCCACCAGCACAGCCGAGGGCGGCACTCTGCTCAATATGGATCTGGCCGAGGATAAAACTGTCAAGTGGCGCAATTTGAACAACAATCAGTTCGCCTGCAAGGATAAGGATAAGAAGCAATGCACCTCCGAAACGCAACAGGAGGAGCAACAGCAGCAGCAGATTCTCGTCGCTGCTGGTGGCGTCAAATGCGAAGCGGAAGCTGCAACGGTTTCCGAGCAGAAAATGCAGCCTCAAGGCCAAAGTCAAAGTCGGGACAACAACAGCAACAACAACAACACCAGCGATGCTGATGGCGATGCAGAAATAATACAAATAGCGGGAACAGAAAAAACGCAAGCAGCGACGTCAAGCGCTGCTGCTGCGACAGCAGTCGACAATGGAAACGATGATGACGTTGATGTTTCCGAGAGCGCAGTGGAAGCAGCAGCAGAAACAGCAGCGGCTACAAAGGCAACTGTAGATGAAGAGAGAGAAGAAGATGCTGAAAGAGCAGCAGCAGCAGCAGTCAAATTGGAGCAGGAAGCATGCAAAACTGCAGAAATAGCAGCTGGCGACGAGATGGCAACGCCGCCGTCTTTGCAAATTTCAACAGCAGTTGCGACAGGTGCAGCACCAATAACAGCAATAGCTGCAATAGCAACAGCGGAAGGCATTAAGACTGAAAGAGTGATGGAAACGGCAAACGCAACACCCAAAAAGGAGCTGGTCGAGGAGCAGCTGTCGCAGCCGCAGGAGCTAATGCCGACTGCGCAGCGCGATCTCTCAGAAGCGGCGACAGAGGCAGCGACAGTGACAGCGACAGAGGCAGCAACAGAGGCAGCAACAGAGACAGCGACAGAATCAACACAAGAAGCCGAGGTCACATCGGTTTCGGTCGCAGCATCGGCATCGGGAACGGCATCCCCAGCAGCGCCAGTCGCTCCACTTGTTGTCAACTCTGCTGCTAATAGCAGCAGCAGCGACGCTGACGCAACAGATTCGACATCGATGAATGCTCGGACAAGCAGCGATGATGTAGCAGCGCCAATAGCAACAACAGCAGCAGCACCAGCACAAGTGAGTGCTGATAAAACCGTAAGTGTATTCGTGTGTACGTGTGTGTGTGTGTGTAAGTGTGCGCGTGTGCTTTTTGCATGCCTGCGTGTGTGTATGCTTTTGTGTATGTGTGTTAGTGTAATTCTCGAATTCGAATTCTTTCAGTCCTATTAGCTTGCTTGAATTACTTACTGTTGTTTTGCTTTCAATTAAAATATTGGGCAGCACTAGCAACTAGTTTATTGAAAAGGGATTAACGTAGAAAAATAGTGCGAAGTGGGCAAAAAAAAAAAAAAACAATGCGAGAAAGAACGACCGAGCCACAGAGTGAGAGAAAAACAGAGAGAGAGCGAGGGAGAGCTATAAAATCGTAATTTGCTTCATTGGTCTGGTCTAAGCAGAGTTGATGAAAAGTATGTTTAAAATATTATTCGAGGTGATACACACACACACACACACATATACACACACACACATGTGGGCATGTTTATACATGCAAACATTTTGTAGCAGAAAGTTTGCCCATAGTCTGAAAATGAATGAGAAATGAAAATGGCAGCAAGTCAAGTGTAGCAACTTGCTACTTAAATGCAAAGCGAAAATCAAAGTATAATGAAACAGTAAATTCATAGTTACGGTTTATCAGCTCGTTGCTAGCCATGTCACAACTTAAACTCGCAATCATCTTAATGAGGGGTCACAAAATCAAGCATTTCATCAGGACAACTTATTCAACATAACAAATGTATCCAAAAGGAAAGGAAAACTTGATAGGAGAGGTCATAATCTATCTATCTACATGTATATTTATAATATAATAAATATTATATTCTGTGTTATCAATTATGGATGAGTGGTGAATATCAAATTAGAAGTTGTTTGAAATCACTTATTTGATTACGTGCTGCATAAATTCAAATCTAAAATGAGGCAAACTTTCAATTTGCATAATATATATATATATATATATATATATATATAGTATGTGTGTACATGTATGTAGCTATAATACAGTACACGTTCGCTAAAGTGTACAGCTGTATATGTTTATGGGTTGTAATTTTGGATTCGCTTTGGGTAAATGACCTCCAATATTATATTATGTTTATTTGCTGGGCATTAAAGCTACAAGCAAAAGAAATATATCGAATTTTTCTTCTTATCATTCTTCTCTTTTTTCTACTGTTTTTGAACCAGTTTCGTGGACAGCATTAAACTGGTATTTGGTATTAGGCTGGAAATCATAGCATCTGACATATTAACACATATTTTCCGATCTAAATCGTATTTGCTATCTTGTCCATTGAAATATATATTTCAGTACTTAACATTTTCCATTTATTTACGAATACTACTGCAAAACGTATATTTATCTTCGATTCATTGAATCCACAAAATGTAAATAGTCAAGTAATATTTGACTAGAAGTGCATTTAACATTCCAATTGGTAAATTCGAATTTTTATATAGTCGGAAAATAAGGCACTTATCAATTATCGATTGACTCCTGTACTAGTACAACTAATTTAATATTTTTTTTTCCTATAAATTGAAATGCTGAAATAGTTTTGCGTATGGTTTATAAGCTTGTCTTGATTAATTGGTGTTCACCTTGGCAAGTGTCTACTGTGCTCGCATTGACTGTTGCAAGTTGGTTGCTGCAGGTGTGGCAGCATCCTTGATATTCCCGGTATATACAGTGTGGTATATACTTATAGCTCTAGCTCCCTCCTCTTCCTCCCTCTCTCTCTCTCTCTCGCTCTCTCTCTTTGCCTCTCTCTCGGTTGCCACAATTGTCGCCTGCCCTGTTGGCCTTGTTGGCTAGCCAAGTGTTTGGGAAGACATGTTGCCAGGGCAACATGTCGAGTGGCCAAGGGACCGAGAGTGGTTAGCCTAGCAGCTCCACATAGATTCGCATTTCAATTGGTTTTGGCCCCGTTTAGACAGACAGACAGACATAATATAACATTGGACAGACGGACAGATAGGCTGGCCTGTTGTTCGTTAACGATATTTTGATATAAATTTTGAATGCGATTCACGAATGGACGAAAGGCAAGTTGCAAGTTTGTAAAGCCCAATTGAATGTTTTAATTGAATTCGACAGTGTTTTTGTCTCCTCATTCGGAAAGAGATTTGTTTGGTATCCATCATCTGGTGTGGATTCACCTGTTGTCCAGACTCTCAAAAATAATGGCAATTAATTAATCTCTCTCTCTCTCTCTCTCTCTCTCTCTCTCTGTCTCGCATAAAATACAAGTGACTCACTGCTGTTTGTTCTTTTGCAGGAACAGAATGGTGCCGGCAACACGCGTCGCTTGCGTCGCACACCCCGTCCCACAGACACGCCCACACTCTGCATGCCGGACGAGCTGACGCTGCAGGATCAGGAGCAGGAGCAAGAGCAGGAGGCGGCGGCGGCGGCTGCGATGGATGCGGAAGCGGAGGCCAGCGAGGAGCAACAAAAAATACCAGTGGAGAACAATGGCGAAACGGCGACCGATGTGAAAAAGGAGCCAGAAAAATCACCAGGTGACATTGAAGCGACCTCAAATGCGCTGCCAGCACCAAAACGCGGACGCGGTCGTGCCAAAAAGATCAAACCCGATACGATGGAAGCTGCAACTGTGGAAGTAACAGCAGCAGCAACAGTTGTCGATGGAGGACAGGAGGAGATGACAACGACAACAACAACGTCGCCACAACCACCACCAGCCGAACGCAAATTGGGCCGCAAACGCAAACTGGCTGATGAGGAGCTGCAGCAGCAATTGATAACAACGGATTTGGCTGCGGCAACTGTGGTCGTTAAAACCGAGCAGGATGTAGAAGATGCTGCCACTGCCACTGCCACTGCCACTGCGGCTGCACCGCCAAGCGGACCAGATGCTGCCAAACGAATGCGACGTAGTGTGCGACTGGGCAATCGCCTGGAGAACGTGCACCACGCTCTCGACGAGATCAAAACTGAGCCACTGCTGCTGACCAGTGAGCAGGCAACGACAGCTGCTGCTGCTGATCAAATGGCCGGCGTGTCGGTGGCCGTTATGCTGGATGAGAAGACGCCACCGAAGAAGCGCGGCCGCAAGGCCAAAATAGTGGCGCCGCCAAACCGTGCCACCGATGCAGGTGGCCAATCCTTGCCGCATTTGTTGGTGGCAGCCACAAGCAATAGTGGCAACTGTTCACTGGCCCTGGCCAATGGCAATAAGCGTGCTGCAGCAGCGACGCCATTGCCAATGGCAACAGCAATGGCAGCATCAGCATCAGTGTCAGCTGCAACAGCAACCACATCGAGCAGCGGAGCTGCTGGGGATCAGTTGCAATTACCCAAGCGCTCCAAGCGTCGCATCAAGCCCACAACGAAAATACTCGAGAACGATGAGCTGCGCTGCGAGTTCGAGACGAAGCACATTGAGCGCATGACACACTGGGAGGCGGCCGAGGGTGATGCCGCCCACTATGAGACACCGTTGCAGCCGGGCAGCGGTGGCGGTGGCGGTGGCGGTTCCAATTCATCGACGTCCCGTCAAAAGAGCGAGAAATCGGATGGGGGCAGCGGTATGGAGCAGCAGCAGCAACAGCATCATCCGGCCGGCACCAGTGCCATCAAGAAACGACTGTTCTCCAAATCACAGCGCGACATTGACAACTCCGGGGCAGCGCTGCTGGCGCAGAGTCAGGTGCGTCCCTGTCCCGATCTGGAGCAATTTCTGAGCGACATCAAGTCGGCCAAACTGATTACCGGCAATCGTTCGCCCGAGGAGCGTAAAATGAACAAAAGGCAGCTGCGCAAACTAGCCAAACAAAAGGAGAAACATCTTAAGCATTTGGGCCTGAGGCGCAACAACAGCGAGGAGGCCAGCGGCAACGATAGCTCCAACACGGACAACGAGGAGTTTGTCCCAGCGACGCCCGTTCAAGTGGGCAAGCCCAGCGTCACGTTGCGTCTTCGCAATGCCAGCAAGGAGGCCAACACCAGTCTCCACCAGCAGTCAGTCGCTGGCAGTCTCAAGCAACAGATGGCCCTTCCACCGCCGCCTCCACCAGCTGCTGCTGCTGCAGCTGCAGCTGCGCCATCCAAACTGTCGCGTCGCGTTGCCCTGCGTAATAACAGCGCTACAGCAGCAGCAGCAGCAACATCCACAATTGCAACGCTGGAGCATGGACAGTTGCAAACGCTGAATAGCGTCATTCTGTCCCATGCTAGAGATGCCATTGCCAGCACATCTTCAGCCGCTGCTGCTGCTGCGGCAGCTGCAGCTGCAACATCATCATCATCATCTGTGAAATTCATTTGCCTGTGCCAGAAGAGCTCGCAGTATTATGCGAGAAATGCACCGGATGCATCCTACTGCTGTGCGATCGATAACATCGATGATCAGAAGATCGGCTGCTGCAACGAGCTGGCTGCCGATGTGCACAATCTGCTGCGTCCCAGCCAACGTGTCGGCTACATGATCCTATGCGATGATCACAAGAAGCGACTCGAGGCGCACAATTGTTGCGCCGGCTGCGGCATCTTTTGCACCCAGGTGAGTCAACACTAAGCACTCTCAGTTGGATTGACTGAACACTCTCTTATTGCATTGCAGGGCAAATTTGTGCTGTGCAACAGGCAGCACTTCTTTCATCCGGATTGCGCTCAACGCTACATCCTCAACAGCCCCTATGATGCACAACAACAGCAGCAGCAGCAACAGGGTGCTCTCAATGCTGGCAGCAGCAGTAGCGGCAGCAGCTATGCCAGTCCACTGCTAGTCCTCAAGTGTCCGCACTGTGGCGTTGACACACCGGAGCGCACCTCAACGGTGACCATGAAATGCCAAACGTTGCCCGTCTTTCTGCCCACCCAGAGGACCAAAATGTAAGTGTTTATTTATTTGTCTTTGTTTACTCACCAAGTGCTTAACGTCTGTTTTTGCAGCAAACCTGCCAGGCTGACTACCTCGTCGCATCTGACGCAATTTGCCAATGCCGCCGGCGGCGCGAAGCCAGCCAGCGGCAGCTCATCGGCCAAGGCGGCAACTGCTGGACGTGGAAAGGCGGCTGTCAAATCAAATGGTGGAGCACGCCAAGGCGCAAAGGCAGCTGCTACTGCTACTGCTGCTGCTGCTTCTGCTGCTGCAGCTGGTGGTGGCAATGCCAATGTTGCTGCTGCTGCTGCTGCTGCTGGACAGTCGCTGAACATCATTAACTTTGAGCAACTGATACCGGAGTCGGTGATGAATGTGGCACAGCGCAAACAGATTGTCTCGTCGAGCGGTCGGGTCACAACCGAATTCAACTCGCGCGACATGTACTACGCCGTGCAGAACGATGATCTGGAGCGTGTCGCCGAGATTCTGGGTAAGCCCCAAGTCCCAATCCCAAATTTCAACTTATCCAAATCTTAACTCTCTCTCTCTCTTCCTGTGTGTGTGTGTCGCAGCTGCTGACTATAATGTGTTGACGCCGATGCGTGAATACCTAAATGGTACCTGTCTGCATCTGGTTGCCCATTCGGGCACCCTGCAAATGGCCTATCTGCTGCTCTGCAAGGGTGCCAGCTCGCAGGACTTTGTTAACATTGTTGATAGTGAATTGCGTACGGCTTTGATGTGTGCCGTCATGAATGACAAATGCGATATGCTTAATCTGTTTATGCAGTGCGGTGCCGATGTTGCCATCAAGGTGCGTCTTTACCCTCATTTCCCTCCCTCCCACTCGCTCGCTCGCTCGCTCGATTGTAATTGATATGTTTATGTGTGTTGTATTTGCACAGGGTCCCGATGGCATGACCAGTCTGCACATTGCCGCTAAACTGGGCAGCATCGATGCTGCTCAACTGATTGTGGACAGTTTTCGCGCCTCGCGCAACATTGGCCATTTCCTGAGTTTCATTAATGCCCAGGATGAGGGCGGCTGGACGTCTATGGTCTGGGCAGCCGAGTTGGGACACACGGATATTGTGAGGTAAGCAATTATATATATATATATATATGTGTTTATACAATAACTTTACATGACATGCTTATCTTGGTTCGATTATTATAGAATTCTTTACGTTCTCTTAGTTAACGTTTCTAACGTTATCGTTACCAATCAAATTTATCTGGCTTTTATTATTCCAGAGAATGATCAATACCAGTCCTAATTAACTAATGCGAAATTTTAATTAGCTAATTTTGCCCTCACTTATCGCCATCGGGCAGTTGATGTTGAGGCTTTAACATTCACAATTTCGGTGGCATTAGCATTAAAAGACTCAAAACGGATCACTTTTAGCCAATAAAACTATACGATTATAGGTCGCTGATCAAGTTTTCTTGAATCCTACTCGCTTTTTAATGTTTTCTTCTGACTTAAGAGCATGAAAGAGTTCTGAGGTTAATTGTTAATTTTCTTCTTGATCTTAGAGCTTGTACTCTTCTTCCTCTTCAGCCCTGTGGTGATGTCCTTGGCTCATTTATTATTATTTGATAGCTCAGTTAAGGCTTTATCATAATGAATATATTCAAATCTTTGTGCTTAAAATTGTTGCAGCCTGCTACTCAATCATGGCGCCGATCCCAATATATGCGACAATGATAACAACACGGTACTGCACTGGTCCACGCTGCACAACGACGGACTGGACACGATAACGGTGCTGCTGCAGGCGGGCGCCGATTGCAATGTGCAGAATGTTGAAGGCGATACACCGCTGTAAGTAATGTGGCCAAAATACTCGCATCTCCATTGAGATGACAAATGAGAAATGTATTTAAATTGATTCCACCACATCCTAAACATTTAGACACATTGCCTGTCGCCATTCGGTGACGCGCATGTGCATCGCATTGATTGCGAACGGTGCCGATCTGATGATCAAGAATCGGGCGGAGCTGCTGCCCTTCGATTGCATACCGATCGAGGAGTCTGAGTGTGGCCGAACCGTCGGCTTCAACATGCAGATGCGCAGCTTCCGGCCATTGGGACTGCGCACCCGTGTCGTCTGTGCGGATGCCTCAAATGGACGCGAATCCCGTCCCATACAGGCGGTGCGCAACGAGCTGACCATGTCGGAGAATGAGGATGAGGCCGATGCGCTAATGTGGCCCGATTTCAAGTACATTACCAAGTGCATAATATTGCAGAATTCGGTGCAGATCGATAGTCGCGTTTCGCAGATGCGCATCTGCTCGTGCCTGGACAGCTGCAGCAGCGATCAGTGCCAATGCAATGGTGCCTCCTCGCAAAACTGGTATACGGCAGAGAGTCGACTCAACTGCGATTTTAACTACGATGATCCGGCCGTAATATTCGAATGCAACGATGTCTGCGGCTGCAATCAGGTTTGTCATCAATTTATTTGCTTTCAATCAATCATTTCTAATCTCCTCCTCCACCTCCATCTCCCATTCAAGCTGTCGTGCAAGAATCGCGTGGTGCAGAATGGCACACGGACACCGCTGCAGATTGTCGAGTGCGAGGAGGCAGCCAAGGGCTGGGGCGTACGTGCGCTGGCCAATGTGCCCAAGGGCACTTTTGTGGCAAGCTATACGGGCGAAATACTCACCGAACCGGAGGCACATCGACGCACCGATGATAGCTACTACTTTGATTTGGACAATGGGCACTGTATCGATGCCAATTATTATGGCAATATCAGTCGCTTCTTCAACCATTCGTGCGATCCCAATATTCTGCCCGTGCGCGTCTTCTATGAGCATCAGGATTATCGTTTTCCAAAAATTGCATTATTTGCCTGTCGTGACATCGATGCGGGCGAGGAGATCTGGTAAGATTTATCCATCCTCCTCCCGCCCCCTACTCTGAGTAGTTCATTTTAATTAATTACAATTACAATTGCAGCTATGATTATGGCGAAAAGTTTTGGCGCTCCGATCAACGTGCTAGCAGCGGTGGTTGCAAGTGTCTCACGGCCGCCTGCAAATATGCCCAGCAGTCGCCCAGTGCATCGCCAACGGCAACAGTCGAAGAGGAGGAAGAGGCGGAAGCGGCGGAAGCGGCTGTGCTTGCAGCGTCGCAATAGATCAATGTTCCATAACCACCAATCCACACCTCATAGAGGCGAGCACACAATAGAGACAGCGACGGAGACAGAGACAGAGACAGCTAACGACAATGGCTCTCTTGGCCAGGCCAAGCTGCCAAGTATCATAGACAAAAAAAGAGCGCCATCTTATACAAACACATATACAAAACACAAAATAACAAAACACAAAACACAAAACAACAAAACAAAACACAACACATAACATAGATAATCAAAATCATAATCAAAGCCAACAGCAACAACAACAACAAATTACGATGACAACAACTGAGAGAGAGAGAGACAGAGAGAGGTTTGTTCGTTGTTGGTCTTCGACTGCCAAATGTTTAATGGTTTTTATTTTTTATTATTATTGTAATTATTATTATTATTATTATCATTTTAGTTACT
The DNA here is from genome assembly GCA_035043505.1 of Drosophila setosimentum. Classification (NCBI taxonomy): domain Eukaryota; kingdom Metazoa; phylum Arthropoda; class Insecta; order Diptera; family Drosophilidae; genus Drosophila; species Drosophila setosimentum. The sequence continues at coordinate 9,541,159 of JAWNMY010000090.1, read as the reverse complement.
GTTTCTACCCGCAGTTATTTGTATATGTAAATATCATAATATTTGTTTTTATTATGCATTTGTTTTTATGAGATAATAATATGTTTAGAATACATATTTTTTTTAAACATATATATATATATATATATATACGTACGTTAGGCTGCGTGTCGCATTGTGCAATACAAAATGTTTTAAAATATACAGATACGCATACATACACATACATATATAGCCCACAGATATGGGTAACTACTTATACATATATCTAGATTATGTGCAATTGAATCAATTTTTTTTCTATGTGTCTGTGTATCCGATGCATGTGTGTTTAAAGGCTATACTTAATGTAGCGGAAGCCATAGCTATACATAATAGATGTACATACATACAATACATACATTTATTTTAAATGTATTTTTCATCTATGTGCGTTCGAGGAAAAGGCAAAAATGAGAATTTGTATCTAGTCATAGGAGATAATATACATAAAAATGTATATTTCTGAATACATATAGTTTTGGTATTGTTAAACGTTATCTGCGGCAGAGCGTTAACAATCACAATAACCAATAAACAATAGCGACAACAAGAATAACAACAGCACTCACACCAACAAGACACACACACATATACACAATCGTGAATTAAACAATAAATGTAACTTCTTTTCATCTAAGTTACGCTTCATCCAAATGAAAAAATATCCAATTTATTTTTTTGTAATTCTAGCAAGACTAGTTTTTTTTTTTTAAGACCAAATCCAAAAGCAAAAGAAAAATAATATATATAACTAAATCAAAATTAATATGATAATGTATGCTTGCGTTGGGTCAAAGTACTGATAGTCGTTAGAATATGTATTTTAGCCATTAATAGATACTCACACACACACACACACACACACACGGAGACATACAGACATACGCACACATATAGAGCTACAAACTGTGTTTGAAAGCATTATTATTGTGAAGGTGCAGTTGTTGCCTATTGTAACAATTTGCTAAGCTTATTTTTATAGTTTAAACTTTAAACAGCAAAGCGAATCGACTGTTAGTGCAAACAGTAACGGTCCCTGTGTTACAGTTACAGTTACTGTCTGTTATTGCAACAGTAACTGCGACTGCAATCGACCGAATTTAGCTTTGCGCTCGAAAGCCATAAGTGCCTGACAAGCTTTCAAAGAAATCCCCTCTCGTCCCCATCCCCCTCCACACCAACCCATCACCACAGCCCTCCCACCCAGCAAACACTATGTAAGTTATATATATATATTTATATATATATAGGGTCAATATGGCTAAACATAGTACTACATACAGGAAGCAAAAGAGAATACAATAGATTGACTGCAATGGATTTTGAGCAACATCATCATACTAAATTTCAGTTCCAATCATATCCCTGCGTCTAACGAATCACATCCTGAGCTAGTAAGAAGTTAGTGGTAATTACTTATAAATACTTACAGATAAATATACAGATATGGATGTTGGTCGAAAACTGCGCTTATGCGAGGCCTTCTAACTTAAATGTGTATTATGTAAATGTTTTTATGTATGTGTATATTAGGAATACGTAAATATAAGTTTATCAATGCTGAAATATTATTATTATACAATAATACACGTAAACACAAAACTTATTCACATCCATTCAGCCCTTAAAGCAGAATAATTTAATCTGTGTGGAGGTAATAACATAGACATGCACACACACACACAAACACATTTTTATATATAATGTAATATGTATATATATATATATATATATATATATACATAGAATATGTAATATGTAAATATATATACATATATTTTTTATTGGTCTAACTTCAATATGAAGAAATAGAAGATTTGCAACACGAACATCACTGCATTGAGAATTGCTGTGTTCCTAGAGTTCACTTAAACTGTATATAAAATAGATTTGTATACTACATATGTATTAGTGTAATGGTTTAGAGACTAGAGCCTGAGGTCATACTAGAATAGACAAGTAACGGAGCATTTATTGCGCTCCCACTTGCACTGGTCTTTGGGGCTGCATTTTCTATACGTCATTTGTGTACCATTTAAGCAACATTTACATATATAGAACGGTTTCGAAGCACGACATTATAAAACTAAGTAGTCACCCTCAAGTCTTTATTGTTATCGGTCTGCGATTATTGTTTTGTTTTTCAATATTTTTTTATTTTTTGTTAATGAACAAATTCACTTTTATATATATTTCTATTGTTCTAGTAACTTACCATATTGATTAGTTGAAATTTAAAACCCATAATGTTTAACATAAGTCACCGAGATATTGAATTAAATAAATTGTAATACATACAACCGAATCTAAATCTGTCTGCTTACATTTACAAATTTTATTTTAAAACAAACATTCAAACTGATGGCGCCATAACTGTCAATGCAACAATGCGTTCATGAGTTATTTTTCGCCATCAGCTGTAGCTACATCTATTTTTTAATGAAATCTGGTCACACAGTGTCGCCAATTGAATGTTTTGTAATTTTGAGGTTGGTTCTGATACATAGGTTTTACAATGCATATTTTGTAACTTATTTGAAACTAATTGACAGACAGGTGTATTGTTCAACTAGCTAAGAGTGCATTGACTTCGAGTAATCATTGGTGCGCCTCTTCATGCAACTATAACACATCAGAGAGAACTAGTAACAGCATCGTCATCGACATCGACACCGACACCAAAACAAACCACTGCCGGAATGAGTTTTCCTGACAAAGCGGAACGCGCCAAGTGCTGGTCGAATCGTGATGAATACTGGAAATGTCTAGACGATAATGCGCCCAAGCACAGCTCAACGAGCGGAGAAAAGGTGCCAAATGCTTGCCAGAAAATGCGCAAGGCGTTCGAGCAATCATGTCCCGGTCAGTGGGTGAAACATTTTGATCGCAAGCGCACATACGAACAGTTTAAGGAAAAAATGGCATCCGGCTATGACCCGCTGGAATCAACCAAGACCCAAGAATCACCCAAATGAGTATGCCAAGAAGAAGTGAAGGTTCACTTTGTTGTTACGCTGTTTTTTTTTTTTGTATTGTTGTGCCGTAGTGTAAATAAAACATAAGCATTAGCATTATGACTACGCTATCTGATGTTTATTTAATATACATATTATAACATACATATATATTTGTATTTGTTTACAAATGGAATTTGAAATTTAAAATTTTAAATATATACGGCAGTGTGTACGCATGCATGCGTTTTGCACACATAAAATGTACTAAAAATGTCCAAAAACGTTTAGCTAAAAAAAATATGCACTTTTTAAGTGGAAATTTCAGTTGCGTCCGCCAGTGTATACACATGTAATTAGTTTTGTATATGTAAAATGTGCTAAATATTGCTTAAATGTCTTAAGTTCAAAAACGATTAAATCCGTAGAGCACTTTGTACTCATTGTTAAACAATTTAATTGAAAGTGGAAAGTGCTGCGTGACACTCACATTATATTAATGTCGCCATGAAGCCGATAATTTTTGGCGTTTTAACAGGTAAGCAAATAGTGTTGAATCTGCTGTGTATATATTCATGTTAATTAATTATTTGATGCTTTAGTTAGTGACAGCTGTTTCCAGGATCCTGCCAAGGATAAGAGCGGACCGCGTCTGGTGTCTTTGATACGCGACTCCTTTGACAATGCGCAGGTGCTTATCAGTGTGCTTCCCGACGAGCGCGATCTCATTCAGCGCGAGCTGCGCAAATGGATTGATCGCGGCGATGTGGGCATCATTATAACCACGGGCGGCACTGGTTTTGCGCCGCGCGATGTCACGCCGGAGGCAACAAAGCCGCTGCTCGATAAGGAGTGCAATCAACTGAGTCTAGTCATTGCCCTGGCCTCGCTGCAGAAGACCAAGTATGCGGCATTGTCGCGCGGCCTCTGTGGCATCGCAGACAACACACTGGTGCTCAACTTTCCAGGCAGTGAGAAGGCCGTAGCTGAGTGCTTCGAGGCGGTACGTGATCTGCTGCCCCACGCCCTGCATCTGATCCGTGACAATGTTGCTCTTGTGCAGCGCACGCACGCTGAAGTCCAGGGCACTGCTGCGTTGCCCAACGTGCCCAGTGTGCTCAAGCGAGATCACGTCTGTCCGCACAAAACGGGCGCTGGTGACGACGTGGATCGCAATTCGCCGTTTCCCATGCTGCCGGTGCTTCAGGCCCTAGACACCATTCTGAGCGTGGTGCAGCGCAATAGCAACGTGGAGCAACAGCTGCGCACTTTTGTGTCGCCGGTCAACATACCGCCATTCCGTGCATCTATCAAGGATGGCTACGCTATGAAGTCCACAGGGTTTTCGGGAACCAAACGTGTCCTTGATTGCATCGCCGCTGGCGATAAGGTAAGGATTTGCTATTGTTTATGAAATTGGAGATTTTGATTTTCTTAACCATGGCTGATGCAGGTTAGCCCACATCCACTACAGGAGGATGAGTGCTTCAAGATCAATACGGGGGCACCGCTGCCAGAGAATGCGGACTGTGTGGTGCAGGTAGAGGACACCAAGCTGTTGAAGCGTGACAAATATGGCGAAGAATGTCTGGTCGAGATTCTGGTCGAGCCCAAGGCGGGCCAGGATGTGCGGTGGGTTTTTCTGGTAAACAAATGACAACTGCATTTATATTCATATAGCTATAATCCATCACAGATCCATTGGTTACGATATGCGTAAGGGCGATCCAGTGTTTCCTTCTGTCGACTGTTCACCGGTTGTCATCAAATCCTTGCTGGCCTCCGTTGGCAGCCAGCTGCCGCAGCGCAAGCCCAAAGTGGCAATCATCTCAACAGGCAGCGAGCTGCTGGCACCCCACCAGCCATCAGCCGCTGGAAAAATCTATGACTCGAATACAATCATGCTGGAGGAGCTGCTGCTCTACTTTGGCTTCGATTGCATGCAGCAGCACGTGCTGGGTGACGAGTAGGTGGCTCAGATGCGCAACAAAGCACAGCTCAGCACAGCACAGCAGAACACACTAAACGATTTATTTTGTTTTGCATTTAAGCCTAACTACCATTAAGCAAACCCTGTCCAATCTCTTTGATGCTGTGGACTTTGTCATCTGTAGCGGCGGCGTCTCAATGGGTGACAAGGACTACATCAAGCCAGCGCTGGAGCAGCTTAAATTCCACTTACATTTCGGACGCGTTAACATGAAGCCCGGGTTAGTTGTCATTTGCATAAGCCATACTCAAAGACGAACATCATGTTATTTTTTTTGTAATTAATTTTTTTTTATTCATAGCAAACCGATGACATTTGCGAGCAGGGAGCAGAAGTACTTCTTTGGCTTACCCGGTAATCCGGTGTCCGCCTTTGTCACATTCCATCTGTTCGCTCTGCCCGCCATACGCTGGGCTGCCGGCTGGGAGCGGGCCAAGTGCACGCTGCCCATTGTAAATGTCACGGTAAGTCAAAAGTCTTCGATTGTGATATATTATCTCTGCGGCAAGTACTTCACCTAGATTACCTAATAATGGTCTTCAAATGTGACAGACGATTGAGATTGATATTGACAGACTTGATCAATAAATTTTTGTTCCATATATAGATCAATACATTATACATACATCCAAAGCTGTTGCTCGTCGTTGTTTATTACGAAAGCGCTTGAACGTTATCTGGGTGGAGCCCTCTTTCCAATGCGCAGCGATAAGGTGCACAACACATTAAAGACATTCTTGAAATAATATGTCTACACGCATATTTGTTATCGCTCTAAGGCTATAAGCGCTAAGGCAAATATGCCACAAAAAGAAATGTGTATTTAACTTATCTGAGATCTTGATTAGACCAACTAATTTTTGTCTGTGGATAAATGTTGTTAATAAACTGGTATTTATGATACCTGTCAACAAGAACGCAACCGGATGATAAAAACCGGCTACGTTTTTTAATATACAAATATGTATGCGTTTTTAACAACCGTATTGAAATGTCTGAATTGTCTTATTTGAGCTGAATCGGAGACAATCGGAGACTGCAAAGTTATGTATGTATTATGTAAGCGTAATCATACTAAATTAAATCTTTAGCATCTATTATTCTTTTACTTTTCTAATACTGTATCATGTGTCTTTATCTAGTTATGCTTATACCACATGTATTTAAATCTTGGTGGAATTCTTGAAACTCATACAGAATACAATATTTCAAGCTGATATAGATTTCAAGTTAATTTGGTAAAATCTCTATTTGATCAATCCTGTTCTGAAGTTATATTGGAACCGATACTTCGCCAATTACTCGACTTACAGTAATAAGAAACGCTTCAAAATTCGATAGGATAAAACTGTCCGATTGTTCATTTTCGAGCCCTATTGAATTATTTGTAGTCTTTACTTAATCATTTAGAAATTCGGATTTCTAGATCATTATCAATATTTTTTTTACCGTACTTTATTTATCTATCGATTGCAGTTGCTCAACGATGCCATTGATTTGGATCCCCGTCCCGAATACGTTCGCGCCTCGGTGAGCAGTATCCAAGGAGAACTGCATGCCAGTGTCAATGGAGATCAGGTAAGCCAATCGCAGATGACAGCCCCAATTCCAATTGGTATCAATTGTAACCGAACATTTCCATTTTCAGATCAGCAGTCGGCTGCAGAGCATTGTGGGCGCCGATGTCCTCCTCCATTTGCCAGGACGCACCGGCAATAAAAGGCAGGCGCGTGCTGGCGATGTGCTCAAAGCCTCCGTGCTGCGCTACGATTTCATCTCAAAATACGAATAGGAGGAGAGCAACAAAAAGTCTCCTTCAAAGCATGAAAAATAATGAGCACAAACAACAAAAGGAGAAACAAATCAGCAATGTGAACACAACAATTCTTGCAGATTAGCATAAATTTTTAAAAAATGTTTATTTTGATATGTTTGCGTATATAGATACATATAGATATATATGTATATACATATAAATTGTAACATTATATATATATATATATATGTATAAGCAATCGCTGCGTTTTCTTCAGCAAAATACACCGAACCAGTGTCAACAAATTGTTGTCTACAAACCAAATGCAGCAAATTGTCAACTCGTCTATGTAAAACAAGGTTACACAAAAAAAAAAAATGTATAAGTAGTAATAATTAAACATAAACATTGCAAAAGAATGTTGATATCGAAACAGTTAGGCATATATGCATATATGTGTATAGCTGATTACAAAAGATAAAGACAAGGATATTGGGACTATCCGTATGTACAGGAAATATGTATGGTAAAAGGCACGCAATTAGCTCCGATCAAACGCACTGCATCGGATTGCCATTCCCAGGCAGCTGATAGCGGATGACATAAAACTCTCCACTCGACCCGACTCGACTTCCTCGACCTCGGTTTCAGGCTTAGACGGACTGCGTGGCGGCCTCGCTACTGGGCCGATGTAGGCGCAGCGAGGAGCGGCATGGCAACGTGAATTGATACTTGTTGTGGGAGAGCAGCGTGTAGCGCTGCTGGGGCGTAAAGTCCCACAGTGCCCGCTCAATGACCTGCAGTGCACTGGCGCTCAACACATCCGCCGTATATTGGGTTGGGGCGCCCGGGCACTGTGACATGGCTAACAGAAAACAAACCAACAGAGATTAGTATGTGCGAAAGATAGAGAGAAAGAGAGAGGAGTGGATTACCCCACACACTTACTTTGAGCAACTGGCGCCTTGTACAACGATTCGACAGTCATGCCACATGTGTCCAATGCGACAATGCTGACACCATACGGTTGAAGCTCCTTGCGCAGCTCTTCGGCACATTTCTCGACGGCGACACGGGACGCATTGAAGGCAACCAGACCGTCACCGCCCATGCTGGCGCCGGCACTGCTGCCGCCCAAATAGAGTAGACGGCCGCGTGTCGGACGCAGCAGGCCCACAAATGCCTTGGCGACGCGCAGCGTGCCCAGTATGTTGGTCTTGAGCATGTGCTCCCAGTGCTGTACATCCTGCGATTCGACACGGCCGCGATACACACTGCCACTGGTATTGATGACGGCGGCAATGCCACGCTCGTTGGCATTCAGATGGGCGCCCATTGCGATCGTTGCCTCTCGCAATACATCCTCACGCGTCACGTCCAGCCGCATGGGTATAATGGTGCCGCTTATTGGTTCCTCGCTGTACTCGCGTATCTTCATCCAGCCGCAGAGAAGTTTCGCTGGCAGCGAATCGCGTGCCTCCTTCATGCCGGCAAAGACGCGACAGCCCTTGTTCGCCAGATACGTGCACAGCTGGAGTCCGAGTGCTGTATCGGCGCTGGTGACCAGCACCACACGACTGGGTGGCGATAATTCGGCATTGCACGCCTGACTCTCCTCGCGCACCTTGCATATCAGATAGATGAGAAGCGCGCCGGCGATCGAGAAGAGCGCCAGCAGCTGGAAGGCCAATACCAACATGGTCATTGGCTCCATTATGTCATCGCTGCAAAATACCAAATGTAACGAATCAGTTATAAGTAACAAAACAGGGCTAATGTCAGAATTCTTTTTAAAACACATATGAAAAATCATTCGGACAATTATTAAAAGTATATTTTTTCTAGATTTTAGAATTTACCATCAAACAAAGAAATTATGAATAATTCTATCTGAATAATAAGGTGAGTGAACTTTTAAAAATTTTCAAAATTCTGGTCGACTTTTTTTTCCGAGTGTAGAGCCAAGTAATCAAATATTTATATGCGAAGCTGCTTAAGGTTGCGGAAGAAATGCGTTTTTGTGCTGGTGAAAAGGGGGTGTGTCAGCTTATCGTCGTTTAATTGCGTAACGGTGACGTAGGCGGATGCATGCTTTTGAGGAGCCAGACAGCTGGGTAGCCACACCACACCACAGCCACAAATATGGCAATGCCATTTCCGCATGTCAACACCGCCGCCTCAACAAAGTCTCCTACAGATACAGATACAGAAACAGATGCAGATACAGATACAGATACAGATACAGATATAGATATGTATTTATGCTGCCATGCGTTGAGAGATCCCATCGGAACATAGACCCAATACAGCAATTAGATAGTGAAAGAAATGCTGCAACTGGCTGGGCTGCCTGCAACAAGAGATCGGCCAAGATAGAGGATAGGATTGAATTTCGTCTATGTAGGGTTTGAACAACTTTTACTTTGGGCCTGGCTGAAAGAGGTCGGTCGGTGTGTGTGTGTGTGTATGGAGACGTCTTGACGTCGTCTTCTGGCGCGTGCAGTGAAAACTTGAGAGGCACGTAGACATAATTTATTGCCAAATGCATGAAACTTTGGGGCTGGACACGCACTGGTGGCCACGTGCAGAGGCCCAAACGTGGTGCTGAGCCCCAAATGCTCGGTGCCAAGCTCTAGCTCAATGGCTCGGCTCGTATATGGTCTGTAGGTTTTTGTATTAAAAGTGAAGACTCTTTCGATTTCAGAGAGGGACAGGGGCAGAGTGAGGGAGACCATGACGGACTATGACCATGTCTGAGGGAGCGACTCTGCCAACTGTTCGTAAATTGTAAAAATTTGAAGAAAAACGCGCAATAATTAAGCGAATCAAATGTAAAGCAACTGAATAAAAGCGATACGATGAAAACACAATTAAAAAAATTAAAAGTAAAGCAACAACAAAAGGCAAACGTCGCATCGTTTTTTTTTCTTTTTTTTTTTTTCTTTTTTTAAATGGAACTGAATGCGTTTTTGTTATTATTATTGTTATTGTTATTGTTATTGTTGCTCTTGTTGCACATAGCAAAGCGCATAATTGAAGTGAAAATGCGCCAAATTGATGGTATCTATATATATATATATGTAGTATATATATATATACAGATAAAACTACTTAGTTACCAGCTGCTTTGCTGCTTTGCTGTTTAGCTGCCACTTTGCCACTTAACGCATTGCCAGGAAATTATATGTTATTATTTTATTTGTTTTATAGCGAATAATTCGATGCCACATAAACACAACTCGAGCTGTTGCATAATGCAATAATAAGACTTATGAGTGGTAAGTATGAGATTACTTAAGAGGGATGATATTCGATAACATTCTTTAATTTCAAATATTTGAATCGGGAATCGAATTTGTTGTTTTTAGTCTGTTACTTTTTAAGCTACTGCTTAAATCTGTTATATATATATATATATTTATATATATATATGGATAGATCAAACATATTAGTTATTTACGTGTTACGCATATTCAAAATTCCAGTTAAAAACATTCACGTTTTTCTCCTTGACTCAAGAGCAATCATATCAAAATCAGCCAAAATCTTAAACTAAGTATATATATTCTTAGTTAGAGTCCGTTTATTCTAGGATTCTTGAATTACGTTTGTTGTCTTTCTTTTTCTACTAATTATTTGCATTCTTGTTCAATGCTTTTTGTCTCTTTTACTTGTTGCTGCATTAAGTTACTAATAGATATTGCAAATAACTGAAATGTGAAATAAATCTTTTGACTGGCAATGTTGTTAAGAGCATGAATCGTGTCTTCTGTTTATAGCTGAACTGTGCTTAACTGTGTCTCAAATGTACACTGTCATCCAGTCTGTCCGACCAGTTTTGTGGCAGTTGCAACTGACCCAGTTCTGTGGCCAATTCCGATAGCAACTTTAAGCCAAACGGTCATTAACATAACGTTGCCCATTGCATAAGATGGCGACACACGACGTATGCGTCGTGTTGCATCAACAACGTTAGTTATTGCCCGTTGCCTGTCAGCTGTCAGGTTGTTGTGGTTGTTGGTTGTTGGCTGTTGGCTGTTATGTGTCAGTCATGTCAATTGCGGCTTGTTCTAAGTAGCTAGAAACGGTCCACGTTTGGCGTCAAGTTGACCATGTTGTTAATTAAGTTGCCGCTGCAATTGGTAATTGACAAGCAACAAACAAAAAGCAAAATGCAACAACAAGCAACAAGCAACGGCCAACGAGCAACGTGCAACAATTAACAATTAACCATTGACAATTGTTAATTGTGAATGCACATAAGTGGTTCAATTATGTGAAATATGTAGTTTGTTCATTGAACTTGCGACTCAGCCAACAGACTGTGTCAGTAATGGACAATTAAAATCTCTGCTGCAGCTACATAAATATATATATATATATATATTTATATGAATAATTACATATATATAATTGCTTCTCGTCGATCTCACCAATTGAGCAACATGCGACGCCATGAATGGAATGACAAAGATAAGAAAGAGTCAAGACAGCTTAAAGCTTAAAGATATGCGTTTGTTTTAATTGAAAATCGTGCTTGAACTGAGCCAATATGTCGCTTATCTTAGTTTAGCTTCGGCTATCAATTTAACTTTCTGTCAGCTAAATGATTATTCAATTATTCGTTGTGTGGAGCTATGAGTCAACTTATTTGGTTATTATTATGTATAAGCTAATCTATTTAACAGCCGGTGAAATATGCACAAGTTTTCGTGGCATAAAAAGAGTCGCTTCTTCTTATGCCCATCATTAATAATTTTAGAATTAAGCTATGAATTGGCTTAATTTGCTTAAAAGTTTTGGCTCAACAGCCAGTTAAGTATTTGGCCAAAAAGTTGCTAATTAGTATAGCTGTTTGGTAACAGAGTTTGGCCAACGAATTTATTATTATATTAATGAATGGCATACTTTGAGTTTATGTGCAGTTCATTTATATATCTGCTTGTTAGGTTGATTTATCAGGCATTTAAACGTTTGCATTTTTCATATTTACTTTAATTTATTATTTTATTTTTAATCTTCAGCTCAATGAATATATTTTTTTTGTATGTTTTTATCGACTCTTTATAATCAACATTAAATAAATAATAGGAAAACGTATTGTGATTGAAAACTATTTAAAGTGCATTGTTAATTTTCTTAACTAACAGTTAGTTTAACACCTGCTTTGTCAAAGTTCTAACGGGTTTTGTTTGTAGCAGCTATTTTTAACAATTGCTTTCATATAGCTCAAGTATTATATTTTTCTTTAGAGATATTTATAACAATAAATTCACATAACTCAAACGGTCGGAACAATTGTTGACTTGTGTTTTTCGTTTTTCATTTTCTTATGCAAATCTTTACAAATAATCAAATCTAATTGTTGTATTTGGGCAAGTGGCAACAAGAGTTGTGATTAGTTTTGAACAGATCAAGTCATTGTCTGCGACAAGATGAGGGCGAAAGAGGAGGTGGCAGGGGCTGTAGGGAACAGAGACAGATACAGCGACAGAGACAGGCTTAAAAATAGTTTGTGCCTGCGGCAAGGGAAGCGAAAGGCATAAATAAATACGTACAGAAAGACATTAAAACAACGAAAAGCAGCTGAAAAACAACAGACACAGATTCAGATACAGACACAGATTCAGATACAGATGCAGACAGAGATAGAGACAGAGATAGAGTGCTAAAGATTGAGACACACACGTAAGTATCCAACATAACCATCTTGACTCTTGAGTTTTTGTCTGTTTGTTAGCCACAAATTAGCAACTTTTGCATAGAACTCAAGATGAAGTACAAAGTTACAGATACAGATACAGATACAGATACAGATACAGATACAGATATAGATAGGGCAACAGCAACAGACTGTGCTTCAGATATGAATACGATGAATACACTCGGAGATGCCAAGTCAAGTGCACGCTGAGTCTTGACTCTTTGTTATGCCAGTTCAAGTGTAGCTTTTAATCACTTCAATCCCAGCTAATTTTTTACACACACACACACACACACACACATCGAGTACGGCTGCCTCATTAAAAGATACAAAAAGTATCTGCGCAGCTAGACACAGCAGTGTCGGGGAAAGGGGGATTAGATGCTTAATTAAGTCTACCTTATATGTCTGTCTACCTCATATTGTTAAATGCGCATTTCGATGCCTACAAATCTCGTCATTTAACCTGATCTGATGTAAAAGAGTTACTCCTCTCTTTATATATATATATATGTCTCTCTCTCTGTAAGGATGTAGTTATTTTGTGGCTAATATAGAGTATATATTTTCTAGAGTAATTGCTGAAAGTGAATAGCGATTAAATATAACATTTCATTTATTATCTGTCTCCAGGATGATATTGCTATCATGGCACATACATATAGAGCGAGGGATATCTTTGTGTTAGTCTTTAGTTCTTTGGTCCACAATCTCGCGATGTTTCTGTTGATCTGTTTAACTTGTGGCTTGTAACTTTGCATGGCTGAGCAGTTTACATATATGCATATATATATATATATTTATATATACATATCTGCCAGGGGGCTGACAACTATTGTATCTCTAATAAATTGAAGAAACGTTTATTGTCTTTTATTTATTTTTTGTTTTATTTTGGTATGTTTGGCAACGTATCAAAATCGTGTATTACTCACAATGTCTACCAATGTCGTGTTGTATGTATTTTGTTTGTTTGCTTGCTTTTTATGGCATCATGGCAGCCATGTTGTACAGGGTGTGTTATATACGCACACACACACAGACACACAGACAGGTGAGGCAGGTGTCCGCTTACTTATAAAGTATGTTAATCACTACATTTGCTGATTTGATGTGGCTATTTTAGCAACAGCACATTGGCTGTTGTTGTTGCTGTTGCTGTTGCTAATATTGTTTCTGTTGTTGTTTTAAAATTCAACCCAAATATGTCAGCATTGTCTCGCTTGTGTTGCCTTATGCACATGCCCCATCCATGTCCATAAGCATCCCTCCTAATGCTCGATGCGTTGCTAATTAATAATTAGATATTGCGTATACGTCGAGTAGGATTGCATATCATCGCACTAATGCTTTCAGACAGGCGTTTAATTAGCTTTTCTCCCAACACACTCTTTAATCGATGATCCGACGTTGATTATAGATTAAACTCTCATTATGCACTTAGCAGTAAGCACAGTTGAAATCTTTGAGAGAGTTGTTTTTGCCACAAGTGTTGCCACAAGTGGTGATTGAAGTGCGTCACTTGACAGCCAAATTACAACGCACAAAATACCCTGTAATTGAAATGGCAGACCAAGAAAAAGCTTGGTATTCATCTGGCATTCAAATCGATCACTAGCGATATATCAATATCAGGATAAATATATCTACAAGATGGCTAGTGTCACGCGTACTTTATTAACTTGCGCTTAATGCCAACTCAGACAAAACTTCTCTGAATTATATTTTCGAATCGAGTTTTAAAATTAAAAAAAAAAAACAAAAACAGTTTCGCAAAATTAGTTTTCACCCATTTTCTTTCGTTTTCCATTAATATACTGTGAGATTTTCATAATATACGTCAGCTACAAATAATATTCAAGTAAGGCTCTAGCTCGATTAGGTTGGCCAAGATGCAAACATATATCTATACTAGAGTAGAAAAGGGTAAATATAAATATATAAAACAAGATAAATTGTCGATTAAACGCGTTATTTATTACAACATCATGTTTTGTGGTGAGATCAGACTTATATAAGCTTCTACAGCAAGTTTCATTAACCTGGCAAAAGAAAAACGAACACACTAATAAACTAAATCAAAATCAAATTTCTGCATTGCTTTTGCAATTACTCCTCGGAGGCCCAAATTGCTGGCAAGCCAATTGAAAATTCCATTGAATTATGGGGTAAATAGCGAAAATTGTTCGTTAAGTGTGCAACAAAAACCATAAAACAAAAACAATTGGTGGAAAGTGAAAAATCAACACTCGCCGAACCGCAGCGTAAATTGCAATTGCATATTGTATATGAATATGTGTATGTGTATGTGTGTGTGTGTGTGTGTGTGTGTGTGTGTGTATGTTTATGGTTTTTCGAGTTCGAATTGCAACTGGGCCTGGGTTTGCGTATTGATTCGCACGAATTCGGCTAATTGGCATAATTAAAGAATCAATGAAAACAAAAAAAAAGAGCGAACCGAAATAGGTAAAAATTATTATGACCGCAGCAGGCCCAAAACGAAACCGAGACGAGAAACAAGAAACGTGTAACGTGAAAAACTCATACGAAACTCAAGCAGCCCAATTAATTTGCACCTCAACTTTTCACAACAGCAAAAAGCAAACAACACCAACAAAAATAATAACAATTATCATAATAAATACTAGAATGCTTGGGGCAAATAAACTTAACTGCAAGTTACCCACTGCTACTTAATAATATAGGAGCGAGGACTAAGTGAGGCAAATGAAAGAAAGTCGAAAATAATTTCGAATTCTTTAGTAAAGGTGACATTCTGCGGCCAGCTTTTAAATATGGTTTTGTGCAACTGTCAGGTTATATATCAATTGGAAGGCTATATCCTTAGAATTGCTGACGAGAATTGATTATTATCGATATGTGTGAAACATGATATTGATTGTTGTAACAGACAGACAGATCATGCACATATATATGTAAATATATACTATATACTATAAAGTATATAACGTATAGATCTTCAAACGTGAATAGACTCTCAGATTGAATTCGTGTAATTTCGTATAAACAAACTTGAATTAATACATCTCATTGTCATTTCTATTTTTAGGAACGCAATCGGGCGACGAGAAATCAAATTCACTTACTCATTTTTAGCAACTAGCTGAAAATTAGCTACCTGAATAGCAAATTGCTATTTTCCCTTTAGCTGTTTGTTTTGACTACAGGGTATACAAATAGTAATTATTGTGACTAGCAATGGCAACGGGTGCCAACGAGTCGCATTCAAGTGGAGCTTTCGATCACTTGGCTAGTGTCCAGTCATTTCCATACACATATATCTATAAATATATATATATATATATATATATATATGCATGTCTGTATGGCTATAAGTAGTACAAGTATCTTTCGTATATGGACAGTCGCATAACTCAGCGAATTTTTCAACGCCGTTTTTTGTTATTTTGTTGTGGTTTGGTTTTGACTTTCGGGTTCGTTTGCTTGTTCGTTTTGGCGATTTCTTTCTGTTTAACACATTTTAGACACGCACTGCTTGTGAGTTGAGAGCGCTAATTTTTTAGCTGGGTGTCTGTCTACCTACCTGACAGCCAACCACCGATCTCCGATCTCCGATCCCCCATATCGAACTCTGTCATCCCTGCTGCTGGCATGTGACCAAAACACAAAAAAAAAAACAAAAAAAAACTAACACAAACAACGCCACCATTGTGGCCCAAATACGCGTATCCAAAGATGTTTCAAAAACTCATTTGAAAGGTGAAAATATGCAGAAATCGTTTGTTCATCATTTGGATTTCCAAGGGAATCGTTCATTCAATCGCCCCTTGTGTGTGTGTGTGTGTGTGTGCGTGTGTGTGTGTGTGTAGGTGGTTTCATGTTATGCATTTCAATATACATATTAGGTTTCAGTTTTTTGTTTTTTGATACGTCTCAGATTTCAGGGTTCCGTACGATTCCCTGCGATCGTCAAACGTGACAACGTCGAAGGGCTTTAGTTGGATACTCTCTGGAAATTAAATATTTAAGGGTGGCCAAAAAAAAATCTAAATCAAATATATATATATATATATATATATAGATCAGTCTGTAGTTAAATGAAATGGCAAAGTTCCACAAAATGGGCAATGATTTCTCGAAAAAATACAAACTGCTTACAAATGAAATGCATCTTGAACAAGAAATGGTTATTTATGTAATATGAAAGAAAACACTTACAGATCTGATAAGAATTTCACTTAGAATGTTAAGTTCAATCGTTTTAAAGATAATTGTGGATTTCTTTAAAAATATAAAAACTTGACTTGAAATCTGGAAGAAGATTAGCTAACATTTTTCAAATTGGCAATATTTCAGAAGAGGAGCAACTTTTGTAGAAAATTGTTTTATTAACAAAATTATGAAAGTGGAAAGTGGAAAACGGTAAAAAGCAAATAAGGCACTTAATCTATTCTACAAAGGTAACTCTCAAGCCGCTTACAAACTGCAGCACATTTCTCAAGTAAAAAGTAATCTAATGCTTAAATGAAAGAAATTCAGAAATTTAAGGTGAAATGCAATTTCAATTGCTTTGAAATGCGCATTTCAAGGTGCTAATCATGATATTTGTTGATGATGATGATGATGATGATGATGATGATGATAGTGACTATGCTATTTGTTGTCTACTCTGCTTTCTGTTTACCCATTTAGCTGCACGACAACAGCAACATGATCATTTTGATCATCATCAACATCAACATCAACAGAAATAAACACTCAGCAATTTTCACCAAGTTCGCTGAACTCTTGAAGCGTTTACCCACAACATCAACATCAACTCCATCGTCGTCGTCGTCGTTGTTGTTGTTGTTGTCATCGTTGTCGCCACCTTTGTATTTCCTTTGTTGTATTCGCATTGTCTGCAAGCGAAAATCGTAATAATCGTAGTATTCCCGCCCACCCTCTTAACAAACTACACCCACCAAGACAATCCTTACCCTCCCCCCTCCCATCGGCAGACATTTTCAAGTTCAGCTGTTGTAAAATACAATATGTAAATACTATGCATAAATCAGTGCAATTTTCAGCGCTTTCCACTGTCAAGAAACTCGGGCAACTCTTGAGATTAGATCATCGGCGAGGTGAGCTAAGCGCGGGCGTTAAACAACAACAATAATAACAACAAAAGCAACAATAATAAATATAATAATAATAATAATACTAACAATGACAATGACGATGACAGCACATACAAGCGGATGACAAATTGGAGTCCAAGATTCAACATGACAGATGACTTTCAGCAGCGACTGTTTAGAATGTTGTGCGCAGTAAATGTCTGGCACTGGGTTAATCATATCTCTCTCGAATCTATGTAGCCTAAAACTGATACTTCTCATGGACACTTACATGTGATGATGTGATGCATGTAAAGTAGAATTGTATGAACGGATACAATATGTGTAATAATAATAAGAAAATAAGCTCAAGTTGTCCATAAGGCATAAGTAGTTAGTATCTCCAATCTATTTGGAATAAATAGTTTCTTCAATCTATCATGGGAAAAATACGCATCTTAACGCTGAATAGAATATTTAAATTAACTTTAGAGCTTATTGAACTTAAAGAGAACATAAAATGCAATACAAATAATGACATTTGTATATTCTTGTTGTTAAAAATAGTTATCAGAAATCATAATAATTTCAGACTTTATTTTATTATTATTAGTTATTATGTGTTATCAAGCAAATGGGGTAAATGCGACAATCGTTTCTATAACAGATTATCCTTTCAACATATGTTTACTGTATCAGAAGTTCATTAGTTGCAATTACAATATGTATTTAAGTAATTACTTGCATCGATTTATGATTGCTTCATTCAAAAGCACTTACTTCGCATCTAATCTAGTTATGCCATGCAATTGCATATTATATACACATTATGTACATAGGTGCGTTGTTGTTGTTGTTGTTGTTGCTGTTGTTAGTGTGTATTTCACACATATATTTAAATCGCATGTCTCGCATACGTCACAGCGGATCGCATTATCATTATCGCATATGGAATTTTTTGATGAGGTAATACTAAATATGCCCCCATCAAGTAGTCAACTGCTGTTGTTGTTGTTGTTGTTGTGCCTGCCTGTTGCTTGTTGCCCATTCCAGATCATATTCACACGCTCCTCACCCATCGCATTGCTCGACACTTGAAATGAAGTTGTTTTCTTTTTATGTCCCATTCGAGTCGCTCTCCAGCATTTGGGGGGGCTGCTGTTTGCTTTAGGGCCGTGTTTTATTGGCCAACTTGACTGTTGTTTTCATTATTATTTCTATTTTTGTGTTTATATATTTGTAGTTGTTGTTGTTGTTGTTGTTTTAATCCTAACCGTTGTTGTTTGAATTTGTAAATTTGATCATTTTGAGTGGTCGCTTAATCACCCATTACCAGATATTACCGCATTTTAAGAGCCCCTCGGCGCTTTCTGATGTTAATGAAGAGCGTCTCGTTCCGCGCTTTATGAGCTCTTCCCATGATATTTGAACTATGTATTATGCAAACCATCGATAAACTTTCAGTTTGCAGAAAGCACACACACACACACACACACACACACACACACACACACACACACACACTGACACGAAAGATTGGCAATGTAAAACTTCCTATGCAAATAATATATTATTTCTTGATAGGAAAACGAGTGATCAAAAGTTAGAAATGCGATTCGTTTGGAAGATAATAAAGTTAAATATATACAATTGAAATGTCGCTAAATGGGTGATAAAACGATTAAAAATCATTTCAACTTTTAATCAAAGCGGAATTTAGTCACTTAACTGTCGTATACTCATTAATGAATATATATATATATATATATTTATATATATACATATATTTCTGTTGCTAGTCTTCATTTCGAAATTGAGGGGGAAAAAAACGAAACCAAAACCGAATAGAAACAATCATTAAATTGAAATGTGTACCAATTATAATTGCATTTTCTTATTCTATTGTTAATTTGTGCTTTTGTGTCTTTCTGCATTTTGTTTTCTTGGCAGTTGCAGTTGAAAAACTTAACGCTCCATTCAGCTTTAAAATTGCTTTGTGCCACTTTCAAGTTGCATTTGTGTCTTGTTTTTGTTTTTGTTTTTTTTTCTGATTCTTGGTAGACCATGCCATTGTCTTGTATAAGATATGTGTGTGTGTATTGTTTTTTTTTTCTACTTCTATTTCTAAATCGTCAATTGAATTTAACAATCAGTTCAAACGCAGTTGGAAACTTTTTGCGTTGCAGGCAGGTGTACAACTTAGATTTGTTCGTTTGCATAGTTTCGACTAAGACCAGGTCCAATATGGATGCGAATATATATGGATATATTTAAATATGTGTATGCAAATGTATGTATAAGTTGCTGGCATCATGCAATCATAGGAATTTCTAAAAATGTCACGAATGTCACGTTTGGTCAATAAGCACAACTTGCATTCTTCTTTCTTCCTTTCTAAGAATTGAAAAAAAAAAATGTATTTCACTTCAGCTCAATTCTGTGTTGATAAAGTTAAGAAATTACGTATACATATTATACGTAGAACTTATATTGAGCAGAGATTTGATATGTTTGATTGATGAAAAATACAATAAATATATTTGTATTTTTCATCAAGTTGTTAAAACGAAAGAGCATTTTTTCAACTTATTAATCAAAAGTTGATGAACATTTCTAAACTGAATTTCGAATCAGGCGTATGCCAATAATGGTAGACCACACCCACTACGTCGCCCCCAACACAACCACACTCGCAACTGCCACAGTTCCAAATACAAAATCTATATCTAAATAAAAAACACTTTCAAAAGCCATTGCAAATTTGTATTAACAATGAAATGTTTTTGATGTTTTTTGTTGTTGTTTGCAGCGGCGCTTTAATCGCATTTTGATTTTATTAACTACCCGTCCGAAGTCCGAAGCCAGCGCATACGCCTCAGAAATTTTAATCACGGTTTTTTTTTTGTTTTATGCATTTCCCTGCTTCTTTTTTTTTTATTTATTTTAAATACCCTTGCGGGAGGGTATTTTAAATGTGTCACGAACCCATCAACCCCATTGAAGTTGCCATTTCGGACACTCTCAATTTTCAATTTACACATGAATATTTGAACAGAATGACGAACTGGGTCAAATCGTTTGGCCAGTTAAAAGCGTACTACTTTAGATATATAGCCATCGAATTGATATGTCTGTTTCAAGTGATGTGTGAATCAACGAAACACAAAACATATGTTGATTCAAGCAATTAAGGCCAATTAAATGGCGGATAAAAAGCTCAAATAATGAAAATATCTTTCTTCTAAACTACTCTTATTACTTTTGTTCATTTCATTTGTTTTTTTCTATATCTATATCAGAGTACCCCTACTACGCAAACATATCACTTACTTGACTGCAAAGGGTATTAACACTTTTTGTCTAATATTTTATTTTAGTTGCTTTGTTTTTTTTATTTGTAATATTGATTAATTATTTGTTGCCTTTTGCGAGTTTTTTTTTTATTTCCATTTCAATGGTTTTCCGTTCGTTTATGGATTGCAACTAGTCAGGCATATATATATTTATAAATAACTTGGCGAATTCGAATTGGAATCCAATTCCGATTCCGGACTGCAGCTAAAGTTTTGGTTGCCTACGGGCTTTGCTTGGGGGCAGCCGCTCAAGCGTCCTACTTGGTGTGATCGTTGTTGTTGTTGTTGTTGTTGCTGGTGGGGTTTTTTTAAAATTGTTTTTGTTGTTATTGTTGTTGTTGTTGTTGTTGCTTTTCGCCAATTATGGACACAGTCGTCGGCGACTTTGTTCGATTTGAAATTTCACTTTTCTTCAATTTTTTTTTATTATTTTTTTTTTTGCTGTTGAACGTTTTGTTATGTTTTTTTTCTGTACTTGTCTTGTTTGAACTTTTTGTCAGAGACACAGTTGGACTTGGGCGGTTGGCATTTAGAGCGCATGAGTGCATGAGTTGAGGGCAAGTGCATGGGAATGGGAATAGGATGATTTGCAATAACTGGCTAATAGCCAGATCCGCTGCACCAGCAATAACAGCAACAGCAACAACAGCAACAACAGCAACAACAGCAACAACAGCAACAACAGCAACAACAGCAGCAACAGCAATAACAGCAACAACTAGTGAGCCAGCCAAGCAGACACAAGTTATAATTAAAGCTTCGCTTTCACCTCTTTCAATTGTCGAATACTTAGGAGCATTTAGTGCTTGCAACAGCAACAATAACAAAGTGAGCGCAGTTGCAAGGATCTGCAACCAACACTGGCCAGCAGTATTGTGCCTTAATTGTGCCTTAAACTACAACATTACTAACTACATTTGACATAGCTCTTGAATAAGTGCTAACTAGGCAAAAGACAAAGTGTTTTGCTTTTGTCAACTTCAACTTCGAATTTTGTATGGATTTCTAAAGTTAGGCTTAGTCAACACTGACTGATTGTTTGAGCAGTGTTTTACAATACCAGCATACGTTTTAAAACTTAAGATTTTACACCCTTCGGCTCGAACACACGCAAATGTTGACTTGGACTGAGCCAGCTTTTTATGCCTTGATATGGGTGGTCTGAGCCCACTCCTCTTCCTCCTCCTACCCCTCCCCCCCCCCACTTTTTCCACCACCCGATCAAAAATTAAATGTTACAGCTGCCACTCACTTCTTGAGGCAAAACCTGTCGATTCGACAGAATCAAGCCGAGACACGCATGTAGATTTGTTGTGAACTTAAATGCACACAGATACAACAGACTACAGTTAGTTGTATGTGTATGTGTTTGGCAAGCCCTAATATACAGAGACACACACACACACACACACACACACACACAATCCTATACATATATGTCTATGCTGTCTTTGGGTTTCCATATTCAAGATTGTCTATTTGTTAAGCTAACTGGCATGTTTGAGCAATGACCTCAACTGTTTGTTTTGTTTGTTTATTGTTTTTTCTCTTTTTTTTCGTTTTCGTTTTTATTTTTTTTTGTTTTTGTTTTTTATTTTGTATTTTTTTTATCTCTTTCGTGAGTGGAATTCGTTAAAGATCTTAAGCCTCGAATTGTCTTGCAAATGTCTTTACGAGAAATGCCCAACAAACTGTGGCTGTGAATAAGATCAGAGATCAACATATGAGCAACTGAGTATATTCTCATTTGTTACGTCGAAGATCAAGTCCATTTTCCTATTGCAACTCATAATGAACATACATAACAAAAGTTGTCCACTCATAGAGTAGGAGAGCTATTAAATGTCGGTCAAGTGTTTTCTCGCTAACCTTTTCACAACTCATTTGTAGAATTAAAAAAAACCTTTGTGTATTTTATATATGAATACCCAATAGTTTAAGTGTCCAAAGAGTGGCTTCAGCTACTAATTTTGTTTTGGTATCACAACAAAATTATTTAAAACTTCGCGCGAATTTGGTTTTATAAATTTGAAGAGACTTTGACAAAAACAAAACGTGATTTAACTTGTAAAAATGCAAACAGCTAAGCTCTGATCAAAGCACTCAAAATCTAATATTCAACTGATTGAAATATGATGATATTTGAATGATAATAATCTAATATTACCTATATTCTAAATGATCTCTTTGATTATCTGGCGGATCAAGTGTCAACTGTCTGCATATGCTTGCGTTAATGAATGTGGTATTTGGTTACAGGGTATTTAGCAATCGTTTATTAGATGGAAGAATTGTCGAAAAGAATGTGTTAATAATGTTGTTATTGTTGTTTTCTAGTTTACCACATATTCATTTGCATATGCATACAGCAGGCATTGTGGCGATTGTTGTTATTTGTGTTGCTATTTTGGTTGTTTAACTTAAGATCGGTGGTGATTTTAAGCGATTTGGCACGAGCGAGACACGAATTTTTTTTTTTTGAGGTCGCCACTGCTGGAATTCCTCATTGAAATTTAACTCCTCAACTCTCTATCTCTATCTCTCTTTCTCTCGCTGCCTAGCGCACAGAAAGCCGCCTCCCCCTTTATGTAAAATGAATGATGCGATTCTTTTTTGCATATGAATGTGTGTATAAGATGGAGGAGGGCGGGTGGTGGACACGTCTTATGCGTTATCTCATTATAGAGTTATCTCATCGGATGGCCAAACACAAAGAGAAATGAAAACAAAAAATATTATTCACAGCTCATTTCGAATCGGAGTTTTGCGAACTTTGAAGTAGGCTTATCTTCATGCATATGTACAAGAATGTGACCTATAAACTTATCGATAGGTTTTGCTTGAGCGCGTAAGCGTCTATCGATCGTTGTTTTGAAAGTGAGTGCCAGGCCCATTGACATTGAATTGAACTGGGGGCCGGCAACATAATGTTGTATGTATTAGTGTGTTAATAGAATTTCTACACATACGCATACATGCCCATAAATACAGTATGTGCATAAAGACAGAGATATGTGTATGTATATATTTATATATTGTAGAGTGGAGTCTTACCCTTGGTTAGATTCGCGTGCAACAATCAAGATCAAGTTTGATTCCTTGATATTTACTTTTGGCTTCGCTCCGTTTAGCACCGCTCAATAATATATTTAAATCGCATCAATTTTCGCTTTATGGCGCAAATAACTATTCAATATAAGCAACAAAAAAATTAATAACAAATTTTATTTCTTCAACAGTGCCAAAACAAAAACAAGACGAAGCTATAAAAACATACACGCACACACACAGGCAAAAATGCAAATCATAAATAAATCTTCAATAAATTTAAATTGACTGAGCAAAAATAAAAAACAAAAAAGAATTTTTAAGTATTTATATTGTTTACATATACATATATATAAATATAACTATATATATTTATATATATATATATATATTTGTAATATTTTAACACACGCGATGAAAACAAAAATAAAAAAGAAGTAAAAACGCAAGAAGGCAAATATCAACAAATCACATTAAAATGGTCTTGACTATGCTCGGTATGTGGAATGCGCCCGTTTCGTTTCGGTTTGCATCGGTTTCTGTTTTCTGTTTACTGTTTCGGTTTCGGTTTCGGTTTCTGTTGCTCTTTACCAATTTCACGCACAGTTTCGCACCGCAGCACGATGGGATGGGGATGGGATTCGTGTTACGACTACGACTTTGCGTTACTCGCGCTCGACTCGCGACAGAAAACTTGAAACGTGGACTTGGCGCGTTGAGTTCGAACCGAAGACTGTCTGTAGGCTGATTGCAAACTGAGCTTAGCTCAGAGCTGCTGCCGCCGTTTCACTGTTACTGTTTCGTGCCGTTGGCGAAGTCAGCTTCGTGGCGCTTCGTGCTCCTCAACGATTGCGTTTCGCTTTTGCTGCTACATTCGGCCTATGCAGCTAAAGGCGACAAGATGTCAAATCAACTCCATGTGATCCTCCAACTTGGTATTCGTGTCTCTTTTTGTCTTTTTTTCCGATTTTTTTTTGTTTTTTTTTTGCAGCAACTCGTTTTACAGTTGGTTATTGCAGCTCTTTTTGCCAGCCTTTCCTGCCGATGTTCCAGTTTCGGTTGTACCCAAATTATTTGTCAATTAATTGCGTTGTCATATGACATGCATTTTTTTTTTTTTTTTTGACAATCTGTCAGAACTGCATACAGAGTGAGTGAGTGCCATTAAAAGCTCAAGTCTTCATTAGTAAGTTGCTGAAGAATGTAAAATATCTAGCTTATGCTCGTTTTTAGAGTTACCCGCCATAAAGTTAGGATTTTTCAGAAGTTTACTTAGCTCGATGCCGAACTTAACATTGACAAAACAAAATTAATTAATTTAATTACAAAATAGTCATTAATATTATTTTTATACTTAAAGTGGGTTAAGAACTATACAAAAAATGTAATACTGAATTTCTTAAGCTAGTATTAGATTATGCTTCTAGTCACAAGTTGAACTTAACAACTTTAACAAATATTAAACCGTAATTTTATCGCATTTTCTGTATGAAAAACTAATATCCATTTCCATAGAAATTGCCTTCTAAGACTTAAGACTCCCATGATTTTCTCAGACTCAAATCGATTTTTAATTCGGCGGCAATTTTTCATATATTCGGAAGTTTTCCCTATGTCTAATTGAAACATTTTTAAAATCTAACCAAGATTGATAAATCTTGATTAGGGCCAGAAATTCTTATTTGAAGTAAAAGTTTCGTAATCCAAAAATATTTAGGTTCATTTTCAACTGATCACAGTTTTTCAATTAATACTGATTTACCTCAACTTAAAGAACTTCTTAAATGCAGAATTAGAAAATTGCTTGATATGAGCAAATTTATATTATTGATACTTTTTTAAAACATGTCACCAGTTCTAGAACCATATTCAGAATCATCTCCGCAGATATTACCAAAATGTAGGATATGTTAATATCCATAATTAATACGCTTTAGTTGGGATAGTTGATCTGTGGGCTTGTTAGCTTTATGGTTTGGAACGTTGAATGTTCCATAACTGAAACTGTTTGCTCCAATTGCAGTGTGGCAATGCCACGCCCATTTAAGCGGATTGCCCCGACCGGCCGCAAGAGGCCATTTGTTAGCCAATGTGGGCCACAACAGAACCTGGCAGTTGGAATGCGCCCGATGATGACGGAGCAATTTAAGTGTTTTGCCACTGACGTTGCCCGCCCGGAACGGACCCATACTTAAATAGAGATAGCAAGTAACACAAAGAGTGAGATTAAAGGGAGGGGGTGGGGGGGGGGGGGACGGATAGATAGCTGAAGCGACAACATTTGGCCGCTTGTCATCCGCATATTTCTGAACCGCAGCTTGGCTGCACTTCAATGAGCCCCGGGCTCGAACAGAAAGAAACAGAAAGAAAAAAACAACAAAAAAAAACAGCAAACTGAAAACTTTCTGCTGCAGCCGTTGAAATTGGCCAGGCCAGGCCAAGACAGGCCAGAGCCAGAGCCAGAGTTAGAGCCCAAAAACCTGTTATCGATTTGAGGAAAATCTCATGTGACTGCAGCTGTATATATATATGGATATATATATATAACTCACACACACACACACACACACACACACACACACACACACACAGAAGTAGTAGTGTGTGTGTGCGCTGGAAATTCGAAAAACTTTCAATAAGCGATTGGGAAACGTGAGAAGCGGCTCAAATTGGTTTTGCTATTGGCTTTGATCGTCATCAGCAAAGGCAAAAGTAAAAGCAACAACAACTGCAACAAACAACAACTGCCAACTGCAAACTGCAAACGAGTTTTTCCAGTGCGAATGTCAATCTGCAAAATCTGCCAGCAAAGTGTGGATGCAAGGATCGCAGATGCACATTGACAGCAAACGAGACAGTTAAAAATAAAAAAGATACATATATATATATTGTGGGTATATATTTATATATATATATATATATATATGATGGCAGATACAAGCTGCAAGAGATACTTTGCGCAGATTCGGTTCGATCGTGCAACAACCTTATCATAATTCACGTCATAGAAATGCCAATGAGTAAAGAAGCAACAAGCTAAACACGACTTGCTGAAGAGGATCGGCAACAGGAAAGCTGAAAGAAAACCAAATGATTTTCATTAATTGTACCATCAAATTGCATTTAATTTCTTTTAAGTTTTCTATTTTTCATTTTTTTTTACAATTTACAAATTCCAGACACATTTTATGATGCCAACAAATGATTTCATTTGTAATCTGAACGGTTTCGCTTGACACTTGTCAAATGCATTTGGTTTTTTTTCGAAGAGAATATTCATCTCCGTTTTCGATAACAGAATTCTGCATAGCATCTGTAGAAAGTAGCACTTTTACAAGATATCTGAAGAGTTAATAATAATCATAATAAAATTACGTGTCAAACTGCGTTCAGATTGCTCAACAAACATTTTTGTTACATAAATTGTTCTCAATTGGTTTTGCTCGCTTCACTTTTGTTGTATGATTAAAGGTGTGCATCCGATTGGAATTTGTGGGCAACGCCAATTGGAGAGTCGCATTCTTATTGGCAATCGCAATTGGAATTCGAGTCACCCACGCACATATTGTAAATGCTACTTGGCAAACATGGCTAAAATGCTAGCATCTTTCACTTTACCAACTTGTTGGCATTTTGAAACACGTTTACAGGTTGTTATTATTGTTGTTGTTGCTATTTGTTGTAATTGTTATACGATGTTGTTGTTGCTTACAAATGAGCATTTTTTCTTCTTCTTTATTTGCAGCCAAACTGGTTTCGAAATGTGCGATGTTTTTTTTTTTTATAAACTTGGTAATAATTTTGATTTTATGTTTATTTTGTTTGTTTTTTTTTTGTTCGCCACTTTATGCAAAACATGTTCCCATTGCGAACTCAAATATGCCAATTCTGGCCAAAACTGATGAATCCGCTTTAGAATATTTTCACTTTGTCTATGCCAACAACAATAACAACAATAGCATTTTCATTTGTTTTTATTGTTGATTCACAAACCACTTAAAAGTTATTGACAAAAAAAAAAAAGAATTATGCAAAATAAATGGTAATTTTCGCGTGGTGCTCCTCGAGTTGTTTACCACCTGCCCGAATAGGCGTTGGCCGAGGCTTTTGCATACGCATAGCTGCCGCCGCCTCCACCGTGGCTGTAGCTGTTGGCGCTGCTGCTGGCATAGGAGCCACCACCACCACCACCACCACCGTAACCGCCGCCACCGCCCTGATGACCGCCGCCACCACCGCCATGATAGCCGCCACCGCCCTGATGACCGCCGCCACCACCGCCATGATATCCTCCACCACCACCGCCATGATATCCTCCACCACCACCGCCATGATAACCGCTTCCACCGCCGCCGCCTCCTTGATAAATTGGCTTCAGCACATACACTTCGATGGTGGGCTTACCACCACCACCGCCGCCGTGATAGCCACCGCCGCCGTGATAGCCACCGCCACCGCCGCCACCGGGATGTCCACCGCCGCCACCATATCCGCCACCACCTCCATAGCCACCGCCGCCGCCATAGCCACCGCCACCGCCACCGCCAAACCCACCGCCGCCGCCACCGCCAAATCCGCCACCACCTCCGCCATGGCCGAAGAATTTTTTCTTGAACTGGTGCAACGAGGGCGTGGCCATTGCGATGCAGCTGCTCACGAGCAGCCAGCTCAACAGTAGCCTCCAGTGTTCCATCCGGATGTATTTGTTGCTATTTGCTATTTACTGTTTGCTGTTTGCTGTTAATGATTTGTTGGGTTTGCCGCTTTTCAGCTAACAACTGCTGTTGGTCAACTAAGCGCCCTGTTGCTCAGCCCGTTGCAATTTATAAAGGCTGCTGTGCACGGTTCTCAGCCCGACCCATTGTTTTTGGCCCGTTTCAGTTGTCGTCATCCACACTTGTTAGATCAAACATCGTATTTTTTTTTTCCACATTTTTATATTCGCCGGATGCACTGCGAGCTGCATAATATTGGCACTTATACAACAACAACAACAACAACAACAACAACAAGAACAACAGCAACAGCAACATTAGCAACAGCAAGCAAATAAGATTCATTAATCAGACTGGCAGCTCATCAAACTGGTTTGGGCCTTGTCGACCCGTAAAGTCACCATTTTGACACTTCAATTTCTACTTATCATCAAAAAGTAAGCATTACTTTCAACTTTAGATAAATTGACAGCCAGCCAGCCAATATCCATTCAAAATAAAATCCCATTTTTTTATTACCTGTATTATCCAATATACACTTTGATTTTTCAGATGCGTTAGCATTATTCAAAATAGCACGCACAGTGCAACTTACCACAGTTGTTCAAAGGAATGCACAAATATCACGCATGCGCCCCGTGCACCGCAATGGGTAAACGAAAGCAAGGCAAAAGCAAGCAACTCAACGCTGTAGCGCATTAAAAAATACATTTAAGTTGTAGAATCTATAAAAACTATCATCACCAATTAAATGCATCGCTAGTTGGGCCCCGGAAAATCCCTCTTACTCATCATGCTCATCATCATGCGAACTGGAGGGAGATACAGAATACTCAAGCTTGTAAAAAATTAGGAGTGTGGCTTATTTACTCACTCTCTCCATTCCTCTCTCTCTCTCTCTCTCTCTCTCTCTCTCTCTCTCTCTGTTGTGGCTTACAAAATTTGTGTTCCTTATCGGATCTGAATGAAATGTTTACAGCTGATCAACATTATGCCCAGATATATTATATATATTAATTGCAAGGCTTAATCTTGACAAATCGAAGAGTTTGAAGACACTCGCTGAGATCGGCTGGACTCGGCTGCTCATCAAGAATACATATATATATTTATATATATATCCCCTATGGGATCGAGCAATCTCTCATCTGCACAACTTAATTATACCAATTGCACTTCTGTTATTTTTTTCTATTATACTTGTATAATTAGTATATAGTAATATATGGTTTCTGATTTCGAGGTTATTGATGATTTCAATTGACCAAGCAAATATTTGGCATTTGGCAACACTCATTGCCAAACACTTGACCAGCCTGGCCCTTTAGCGAGAGATGTGTTTTCCCCGTTTGAGCAGCGGCAGACGAGCAATAATTACGGGGATGCCCAACTGGAAACAAAGGTGCCAGAAAATGCAGTTCTAGACATCATTAGCACATGCATTAAATATCGGATTTATATATCTTGGGACAAATAGTAGTCCCATACATCCCGGAAGCTGTAATAATTGATGTGATCTTTGCTAATCAATTAACAAAACAAAAAAAAACAAAAAAAAAAAAACCA
This sequence comes from Drosophila setosimentum, assembly GCA_035043505.1. NCBI lineage: Eukaryota > Metazoa > Arthropoda > Insecta > Diptera > Drosophilidae > Drosophila > Drosophila setosimentum. The sequence continues at coordinate 9,510,971 of JAWNMY010000090.1, read as the reverse complement.
TTTCTGAGTTATTTCATAAAATATAGGCTTGTTTTTTTTCATATGTGTATATACATATATATATATATATATATATGTACTTTTATGACATTTTGGAATGATTATTATGTAGTACATCAGTTGCGTATGTGTGAGTGTGTGTGTGTGTGTGTGTGTGTGAGACTATATGTATATATTTTGATTTATTTTGTTACATTTTAGTGTTTTTTTTTTTTATTTAGTTTCTTTTTTTTTTTATCATTTATTTATTCATCATTCTAATCTTATCAGATGTTGGAGAGGAAAGTTTCAGTTTTAATCGCTACATAGGCACGTCAGTTCTATTTGTGTTGTTGATGTTGTTGTTTTTGATTTTTGTTTTTTTTTTTTTTTTTAAATGGTTTATGCTTATAAATAATATTTTATGTATTTGTTGTTTGTATTGCATACAAAAGCTGGAAAAGAATTAAACCAATTATACTATAACTATATACACATATCTATAAGTATATATACTGTATGTCATGTATGTATATAGGTGTGGGGGGAAGGGGGGTGCTGGGAATACAAGGGGTGCAATGTTTATTGGGGGAATGTGGGCTTATAGCAGTTACAGTTTCAAGTGACATCTTACAAAAATACTAATTTATCGATTAATTTCATCTCGATCAAATATCTCGTTTTACGCTCTCTTTATCTGTCCCTCTCCCTCTATCTCTCTCTCTCTCTCTCTCTCTCTATGTCCATCTCTCATTCGATAGACCTTAGTAGTAAAAGCTAAGTTGCAAATATGATCGTGTTTACGATCCAAAAAATAAACTATTTATGAATTTAAATCGTACGCATTTATATTGTAATAAATACAAATATATACTGTAAATAAATACAATTCTCAGCATTAATCTTTCAATGTTGTCTTTTTTGTTCTTGTTTTTTTTTTTGTTGTTGCTGTTTTTCATTTGTTTGCTTTACTAAATTTGCTAATTTTACATTGTTCGCTTGTCTTAAGTGTGAACATGGTGTAGAGGGTGTGTGTGTGTATATATGTGTGTGTGTGTGTGCGTGTGTGTGTGTGTGCGTGTGTGTGTGTGTGCGTGTGTGTGTGTGTGCGTGTGTGTGTGTGTGCGTGTGCGAGTGTGTTTGTGGGCGGGAGGAGGAGGGTTGCTTAAGATCCTACCTAAAAATATTAACAATTGCGTCTATTGCACCCTGTCTTGGTTTTAGGCCAGGCTAAATGAGAAACACTTCCAACGTAAGCCTTTCTATGCGCTTCTCACAAAAATAATACAGTATTTCGTAATATATAAGAATCTGTTGTTCTTTTCTTGTTGTTTTGAGTTGTTGCTATTGTTTTTTTTTCTTCTTTGTTTGTTATTTTTGTAATTGCACTTATGTTAACACAAAATAAATTGTGTATTATTGTTGGTATTTTAAGATTTATTTTGTTTTGTTTTGTTTTGTTTTCTTTCTTGTTATCTTTTTTGTTTTCTTTTGTGTTTTGTTCTTGTTCTTGTTGTTTCTAGTTTCGCTTTCATTTGTTCCATTAATGCATAATTAAATATAATAATAATATTATTAATATTACAATAATCATAATAATGATAATTTACTAAAAATCAAATTCAGTACTTTAATAAATTGCAAATACAATTTACATGCGTGTGTGTCTGTGTGTGTGTGTGTGCATGTGTAATGTGTGTGTGTGTATAATGTGTGTGAGCGTATTTTTTGTTTAATGTCTTGTTTATAGCCTTTTTGTGTGAGTCTGTTTTGTAAGCTAATCAAAATACCAAAAATAGGGAATACAAAGTACAAAAATAAATAAGTGTTCAGTTAACAATAACCATTCACATTCACATTCACATACGTAAAACATTTGTTTAGTATGTTTAGTATATATTCTATAAATACTAGATAATTATGGTATTTTACTAATTATTAGCGGTGCTAGAGTTCAAAAGTCCAAATAATAAAAAAAAAAATATGTATATATATATACATATATACATATATATATATATATGTATATATATATGTATATTCATATAATAAAATAATATATGATATTTGTATTTTGGAATGACCGCTTTGCGTGTGTGTGTGTGTGTGTGTGCGTGGGGTGTCAGTGTGTGGAGTCTTACATACTAGGAATGCATTGCATATAGGCGCAATGTGCGATTTGTTTACCGATCTAATACAAAAAAAAAAATATATTATTATATATATATGTTTATGTATTTATATATATATATATATTCATACATATATATAAATATATATATATATATATAGAATAGAATACATTTTATGTAGTTTTATGCAGCGCGCGATTTGCACATTTAAATACTATATAAAAAATACAAATTGTTGTTGATGTTGTTGTTGTTGTTGCTGATGATGATGTTCTTATTGTTGTTTTTGTTGTTGTTGCTACAGTGCATGTTGTGTATGTGTGTGTGTGTGTGTGTGTGTGTGTATACGAATGTATAATACTTAAAAAATTAGGGAACGTGCGTTGAGCGGGACGGGGAGGAATTGTAGTCATCGTCATCGTCATTGTCAATATTGTTATCGTTATTGTTATCGATATTGGTCTCCTTAACGATATGGTTATCGCAATCGGTGTCGTCATCGTCATCGTCATCGTCTTAGTCCCTGTCAAAAATGTTATCGTTATCACAATCAGCGCTGTCAACTATTGATTACTAAAACAGGACAAATTGCACAGAAAAAAGATTTGGGACAACAAAACATATAAAAACAAACAAAACATATAAAACAGCGTAAAATGCACGACAATGATATGATTGACTAAATAAAATGATATGATTGACTAAATAAAAGTTTGTTACAGGGTATTTGCTGGTCAATCTTCTCGTAAAACACAGATTTGTTCAGACAAAGACTAAAAGGACAGCACTGATCAGGATTATTTGGGTCATTGGTATTGTCATTGTCAGTGTTACTGTCTATCGTAATCGTAATCGTTATCGTCATCGTCATAGTTATCGGTATCGTTATCGATATTATCGTCAGCGCGTAAAGGCACTGAGAAAATGTGGACCGCCCATGTCAAACTGCTGCTGCTCATAGACATCATCGACAATGGAGCCAACGCCGACACCAACATTGACGCCATTGGGCAGACCATAGTTGGCCCCATTGGCCGCCAATGTGGCAGCGGCTGCTGCGGCAACAGTTGCCGCCTTCAGCTGACTGATGGCCAGCATGGGTGGCTTATCGCCGGGCTTCCAGCGACGATGAATGCCCATCGATTTGAGCTTCTGACAGACGGACGATGGCGATATATTGATGCCCTTCTCGGCCAGACGAGCGGACACCTTCCAGTATTGTATATTGCTATCCTCCTTGATCAGTTCGAGTATTTCGCGTGTGATCTCCTTGTCCCTCAGTTCGCGTTCGGCGGCCTTCAACCGGCGACGCGGATGCAACAATTTGCCCCCATTATTTGGGGGTCGCCCCTGTTGCCGCTGCTGCTGCTGCTGCTGCTGTTGCTGCTGTTGCTGCTGCTGCTGCTGCTGCTGATGATGATAATGTGATGTGTCCGCTGGTGTGTGACGCAATTGTTGCTGCTGTTGTTGCTGCTGTAGCAGCAATTCCTGCTGCTGACGCTGCTGTTGTTTCTGTTGCTGTTGCTGTTGCTTGAGCAGCTCCATTTGCTGTTGCTGCAACTCTTGCAGCTGCTGCTGACGCTGCAGTTCCTGTTGATGACGCTGCTGCTGTTGCTGCTGCTGCTGCTGTTGCTGCTGTTGCTGCTGCTGCTGTTGCTGCTGCTGCTGCTCCTGTTGTTGTTGCTGGTGTTGCTCCTTGGCGGCCAAGGCTATCGCCTCGTCACGCCCATCGGCGCGCTTGTTGCGATAGGAGAGCGGCACACCCTTCAATATGGCATCGCGCACCTTCCATGCCGTCATCTGTGAGACGTTCAGCGCACGCGCTATCTCCATGGTGGACGCATTCTGGGCCACCAATAGCTTGGCCATCGCATATTTCTCATCATCAATGAAAACGTTCGGTTTGCGAGGCTTTTTGCCTGGCTGATGATGAATCTGCGTCAGCGATTGTTGCTGCTGCTGCTGCTGTTGCTGTTGCTGTTGATGATGCTGCTGCTGGGCAGGCGCTGTTACATTGCTGCTGCTGCTGCCATTGCTAGAGAGAGAGAGCGACAGCGACAGCGACAGAGAGAGAGAGAGAGAGAGAGAGAGCGAGAGTTAGAGAGAGATAGGAGGTAAAATAAATCAATAGATGAATCACAATTACCTCTCATTGCTATTCATGGGTGGCATGGAGCGCAGGGACAAGTTGACTGGCAGCGAATGGCTGGAAAATAAATTGCATAATTAATAAGTTGCATATCGATTGTTATGCCACACAAATAGACAGAATGATATAGAGAGAGAGATAATTCTATGCCACAGCCCCATTAAGCCAATGACCGCAAATAGAGTTTACAGAACTAAAACATTCAACACAAATTAACCTCAATAAAAAAGCTACATTAATTTCAACAAACATTCAATTGAACTCTTATTGAATGTGAAAACTCAATGACCCCAAAATAAATGTGCAGAAATCTCACATTTAACATTCCAATAACAATTCTAATAAGAAAAACAACAACTACTCGCATTGATTAAAATAATTAAAAAAATAAATCTTCTTATTCTAAAACGAACAAGAATTCTCGCATTATAAGAACAATACATATATAAAATAAATATATGTATATATATATATATATATTACAGAAATATAAATGAAAAACAGATATCCTTAAAGCAGAATGAATAGCATCAGTTTTTTTTAGTTGAATATTAGCAATTATTACAGACATTTAACACTCTAAACAACAATCTGTTTAATGTGTCAAAAAAAAACACAGCTTATCAATTGAAATTCAGTTTCCAAATTCAAATTGTTGTTGACTATTCTTAACTAATATGGAGAAGGCACAATGAGCGCTGACTTTTTGTCAATTACAAATTGTCAATAAAAAACAAAATATTACATTAAGATGGGCGGGCATCAACACGTTTCACGTTTCTGCCACATATGCAACACTTACTTGGCCGTAGCGACGGCGGGCGGATAACGGGTCAACATTGGCAGCGCTCCACCATTGTGAGCGACCTTCTGCTGCTGCTGCTGTTGCTGTTGCAGCTGCAACTGCTGTGCATTGACAATGTGCGGAAAACGTTGCGATTCGGCCAACAGGCGCTGATAGGCCTCAACGTCGGCGCGTGCCGGCAACATGGGTGGTGACGGGGACTTCGATGGATGCTCATGATCCAGGCCGTGTTCAATGCCATCGGCGAGTGGCGGACTCTGCTCGTCCAGCTGGACGCGCATATCGTAACCATTGTGCAGCAGGCCACATACATCGTCGTCACCGGCATAGCCAGCCGTTTCCTCGGCCCCAATCTCGCCGGCTCCATCGGTTTCGCCATCGCCGCCATCCGCAATTAGCTCATCGTCAATGGTCAGGCCCGTGTGATGCTCATCATCGTCGCTGTCCAGTTGCTCCTCCTTGATGAGGCCCAGATTAAGATGGGTATATGGCAACGATAGCTGCTGTCGCTCATGCTCCTCAACCAGTTGCTGCTGCTGTTGTTGCTGTTGCTGTTGCAGTTGTTGCTGCTGCTGTTGCAATTGCTGTTGAAGCTGCAGCTGCTGCTGCTGTTGCTGCTGTTGCTGTTGCTGCTGTTGCTGCTGTTGCTGTTGCTGTTGCTCCTCGGTGGCCTGGTCGACGACACGCTCGTGCAGACTGACGCCATTGACGAGACTCTTGCGCAGTCGCCAGGCGAAGGTGCGTGAAATGTTCAACTCGTTGGCAATCACCGTTGTGGTTGCCTCCCGCAATATCAGCTGCTTGGCCAGGGCTATCTTCTTGGCGTCCAGCTTGATGCGAGTGCGTCCCTTCCGCTTGTTCGTCAGCGCCAATCTGAACAACAACAACAACAATTAATTGTGTACTTTGAATACATTCATTGATCAATGCACTCACTTGCGATTGTTCAGATGCAGTGCACCATTGTCCGGCGGCGGTTTGCGTGGCGCCATTCGCTTTGGAAAGTTGTTGAACTGTACAATGTTCTGCTTGAAGAGCTGCTGCAAAGGCCTGCAACAAATACAAAGTTGAAATTCAATTCAATTCAATTCAATTCAATTCAATTCAATTCGAGTAACCCAACTAAACTCTTATCAAAATATGTCCAAGTTAACTGTTGTTATTATAATTGGGATACCTGTAAGTAAGCAAATCTGGTAAAAATAACTCCAGCATATGTTTTAGTTACACAAAAAGCAAATACAGATTTTAATTATAATTGACTTTTAAAAATACCAAACATGATGATTAATGATTATAATTAAAGTGTTAAGATTCTAATTACAAAGTGAAGATAAGAACTGCTTATCTGCAATATATATATAATATATATTCAACAGATCTATTATTTATGCAGCATTATATTCTTTATCAAGCCTTGAAACTGAAGGAAATGTAAATAGACAGACAGACAGACAGACAGACAGACAGATATGACTAAATCGATTCATTTAATGATGTTGATTGACAATATATACTTGATCCAATTGCGATTGACTAATTAACATAATTGTTGCATAAATCTCACCATCCATTTAATGTCACTTTTATCGTTATCATAATACTTATCTTATCTATATAATTATATACAATATCTGATTAAACATAAACGACCAAAAATACAATTTGAAAATTCGAAAGTTAAGTGTGTGTGAAAGGATATCCCATTTCCTGTATATCCTTACTCATCCACTTCGTTCAGCTCTCCAAACATTTGTCTACTTACATTTTGGCGGCCTTGGATGGGCAACCGGTGCGCTTGTGCCATCCCAGATGATGGCCGGTGGGAAAGAGAACATGGCAATCGGAGCACTGCATGGGTCGCCTGCAAATCGCACACAGAGAGAGAGAGAGAGAGACAGAAAGGGAGCGAGAGAGAATAATAATTAAGTGCTGGCAGGGAGGATTAGGGATTAGTTGGCACTCACGTCTGATTGCGTCGCTTCTTGACGCAACGGCCGCGTCGAATGTGCTTCTCGAGGAAACGCTTGTAGAAGTAGGTTTTGCGGCAATTGGTGCACTCGTAGACGGGCGCTGGTGCACCATGGACGCTCTGCATGTGCGCCTTGAGTATCTGCTTCATCTCGAAGCTCAAATAGCAATGGGGACACTGGAATCCGCGCACACCGCCCGCATGGGTGGCGATTCCACCGTTAACAACCAATCCGGACATCGATGGATCTGTATCGTTGCCAGTGCCAGCAATCATTGGCGCATCATCGGATGGCGTTATCAGCTCAATCTCTGGTATCAACGGCAGCGTCATCTCCTCATCATCCTCATCATCGTCATCGTCCGCATCCGCATCCAGTTCGTTCCGGCTGCTGCCATTTGGAAACTTATTCATCCGCTGCTGCATATATTCCTGCATCAGGCGTATCGAATTGAAGGCCACATGTTCCGGCATATCACCATCCTCGTGCAGCTCTTGCTGCTCCTGCTCGTGCTGTTGCTGCTGCTGCTGTTGTTGTTGCTGCTGCTGTTGTTGTTGTTGCTGTTGTTGTTGTTGTTGCTGGTCATGCTCATGCTCATCTGGCACCATCTCATCGTCATCATCGTCTTGCTGCTGCTGCTGCTGCTGATGCTCCCTGACCAACTGATGACCATTGGGGATGGTCTTGGATGCATGGCCATTCTGGGCATGGCGTGTCTGTGCCTCGCCCGCATCCCTCGCATCCCTCGCATTGCCATCCGCATCCAGCTCACCCATGCCAACGATGATCTCGCTGCCATCAATTTCGCCATTTGCATTATCGTTGTCCTCCTCCTCGGTGTCGTCGGAGCTGCTGCTGCTGCTGCTACTGCTGCCGCCGCTGCTGCTGGCGCTGCCACTGCCACTGCTGCTGCTGGCGCTGCTCTTTAACTGAGCCACCCCGGTTCCGGTGCCGGTTCCGGTCTCACCCTCGCCACCACCACCGCCACCCGGCGTCGTCTCTGTCTGTTCCTGTGAGGAGGAGGCTGCTGCAGCAATTGCAATCGCAATCGGTTCGCCCGTATGACCCTCGATCTTCTTGATCAGCAGCTGCTGGCGATAAAAGTTGTCCGCATCCTCGCACTTCTTCTTAAACAGGCACGCCGAGATGGCCGTCTTCGCACAGTTCACACACACCTGCTGCGGCAACGTGTCGTTCTTGGCGATCTGTGCGTAAAACAAAAACAAAAACAACAAAAAAAATATACGTGAAATATAAGTTAATCGCAATCAGATGACATCCATCTCGTATTGTTCATAATATAAAACAATATAAAATAATAAAATATATATATATATATAGAGATCAAGACTCAAGTAGACTAGGAACTTTTGAAACTAGAATTGTCAGTCATAACGCCTTAAATCGAATTATTTGAGTTTTATATTCAGTTCGATATGCTATACATATATATATATATATATATATATATATATATACATAAGATAATATCAATTTGTCGTCTTATGCTTTGAACAATGAAAATCAGTAATTTTTATGTTATCAAATTTGCTTATTGCCTTCAGCAATATTTAAATATATATATATAAAAAATATCATAAAACCAGAAATACTTTATAATAATAATATCTATAATATCTGCATTAAATATTATAATATATATGTAAATAAAATATATTTCGTACTATCACTTAAAAACTAACAAAAAAATCATTCGAAACGTGGAAAATTGAAATGGAAATAATTTAATAATATATTAAAGTTCTGCTTAGCTTTAATTAATCCGTAAGTTGATTTAACATTATTGGTTGTTAATGTATTTGAATAATTTGCTACTATATTAAAGTTTAACAAACACTAAAATTAAAAAAAAAAAAAAACACATTTAAAAAAAACACATTTAAAAAGAAACACATTTAAGTTTTTATAATGTTCCCTTCCTATCTGTGTCTATTTTTTTTTTTTATATTTTCAGTTAATATTATTTTTTATGGATAATAGTTTACAAGGTTTTGTCGACTTTATTTACAGGTCGACGAACTAAATCACAGACGTACAAAGGAACAAAAATAGATCCAAAAACAAAAGCATACAAAAAAAAATACACACAAAAAAAAAACAAACAAACAAAAAATGGAAACAATAAACGTCTTAACTGGTTTTTACACAAAAATTGTTTTTGTGATATTTATTTAATGAACAAAATAGAAATAGTTGATAGAGCTAGAGATAGAGATAGAAATAATCATGTTCATGTTCGTTATACAGAAACCTTGATATGGAAAAACTGTTTTATTTATTTAAGAATTATCAGAGCTACACACCGAAATACAAACAGACACAACAGTACCTACTCATATGCTTATTTATGTATGTATCTATGTGTGTGTGTGTGTGTATATATATAATATATGTATGCATATAAAGTATAATAAACGCGATCTGCTGCGATCTCATGTTTCCAACTAGTGAAGAGTAATCCAACGACTTGCTCCATAAACACAAAGTAAAAACCAACAACAAACTCGTAATAAAAATTATTATTATTAACAAAAAATGAAAGAAACAAATGCAAAGAAAATAATGAATAATGAGAAAAATGCAAAATGAATAAAATGAATTAAAACGTATAACGAATAACGCATAAAACTAACCCGCTGAAATTGAGCAGGCAAAAAAACCAGAAAAACATTTCACATTCAGGAAAAATTACAGAAAAATTATTATAAAAAAAAAGGAAAAAAAATATACATGAATGGAATGGAATAAAATCAAAGCACAGCAGCCGCAGCCGCTACCGATGACGATGACGATGACGATGGATAGAGGAGTCGAGGAGTACAGTAAAAGAGTTCCCGTCGTCGCCGTCCACTGTTGCGCCGACGTCTTCGTCCCGCCCCATTGGGGGCCAACGAACGTCTAAGCCGACTAAGTGAATGAGTCCCGCATGCCGAGGAGAGTGCGCAACAGCAGCGAGAGAGCGAAAGAGCAAGCGAGCGAGAGCGGAACAGCAATACATAAAGAGAGAGAGAGCACAGTTAACTGTGTGAGAGAGCGCTGCTAACGAAGAAGAAGAAGAAGCAACAGCAACAGCAGAAAAAATAAAATAAACACGGCACAAAATTGTAAAAGAAAAATTTATGGAATTAAACCAAACATATGAATTATACATTCACATATGAAATAACCCAGGCATGTATATATATATATATAAATATGTGTGTGTGTGTGTGTGTGTGTGCAAGAAAGACAGAGAGAGACGACAAACAAAAGAAGAAGAAAAATTAAACAGGCAATCACAAACGGCAAACGGTAAATTATTTTACAAAAGCAGCAAACGAAAGAAAACTAAATACAAGAAACCAGAAACAGCAGAAATTCCATATAAAAAAAAGAAAAAACATCAAACACACACACACAATATACCAAAAATACGATTCCTTCTCTGAAAACCGTATAAGCCCAATGTAGTATAATACATCGTATATACACCTACGGTCAAAATAGTAGGTGAGCTGAATACTTCTAGAGCTCAATACTTTTATAATCCTTACGACTCCTTTCACAATTTGACTCATTATACTTCTATTTTTTGTGGTTTATCGATTCAATTTCTTTATATTCCAAGTGAACATAGTTGGAATATTTAAATCTTATCAAGTTTATTAAGTTTTTTTTTTGTTTTTTTAATTTTTAGCTTATTTAAAATCATTTCAAAACACTATGGCTTATTTAATGGAGATAAAATGAGGCGTGGCATATCGTCGAATGTTTTAAAATATTTTTACAATCAAAACTTCTCTATAATGTCATGAAAAAACATAATATTCTCAGATATATCTGTTGACCTTGCTTTGAGAAACAGAAGGTGCGAACTATTCTTAAGTGATATTACTATACAAAAAATAACTACAATCTAGCAACGAGTGCTAAAACGGTTGGCATGCGTCCCAACGATAATAAACAAGTAAATAGAAGTCCAATAAGTCCAAAAACATTATGCAAAAAGTTCACTGCCTAAAAAGAATATTTGAATTAACCAACGACGAAATTTATTTTATATAATGACAGAGAGTTAAAACGATCACGTTTTATCTTCAATAATAATTTGGTCGATTGATACACAGTTGGATCAATATTGGCTAAAAGAAATCTCGGATCTCGGACCTATATCTTATAATAATGGATAAAATTATGCTGTCCGTGATTTGGACACTTCAAGATGATAATGATTCCAATTACATAAGTAAAATTTCTATAGAATCATTCAAGACCAATGGGGGCAACGGAATGGGATGCGCGGCACAGAAAGACCTAACATTAACATTCCATTACTTTAATTTCTATTGTTATTATTTTTTTATAGCTATCCCATCTTTTAATATTTAGCTATCTTTAATACTGATTACATGTGTTTAATTTAAATGTTCATAACGATTTTTTTTTATGGATTTGCCAATACATATGTGAGCGCTATTATTTTGTTGACCGCAGCTGTATACATATATGTATATATATAAACTAACTGAGCTGAACTGAAACTGATCCAAAGAAATAAACAAACAAATAAGACAAAAAATAAAAAAATAAACACTCAAAAGCAAACGAAACGAAACGATTTTTTTTTTAATGTCAGTTACTGTGAAAAATACAGCAACAAAAAACATAAAAAGAAACAACAAATGTTGTGAATTGAGTCTATTCTATGGAATATGTTAATACATAAGTATATATGAACAAATATCCGTACATAGTTGAATACATAACACTTTGGGGAGAAACTTCTTCGATTCCGCTTGTTCTTCTTCTTCTTCGCATATTACAAATAAATCGCAGGAATGAACTTTAAACGCATATGTTGCCGGTGGAATTACTCAGCATTTCAAATATTGCCAATGATTGGCAGTTGTCATATTCTAAATATAGTCTTATTCAACTTTAATTTCAATGAGTTTCGCGGCCTGTGAATTCTAAACAGCATTTTTATAATCGTATCTCAAATCTAAACCTAATATTAAACCTAAAAAATTATGCGTATGATTATCAACAAAATGCGATTTTAATTTTTTTTTACTGTATACATATATTTTGATTTTAAATAATCATGTATATGAATGTCGAGTCGAATGTATAAAAACTTAAATAAAGCTTGCTGTCGATTATCTCTTCATATTGATATTTATTCTTAAATTGCTTTTTTTTTAGTTTTTACTTTCATGTTTTGACCGGATCAATATCTGAATTTCGAGACTTGAATTTAATTCGAAGAAAACCCAATCTCTTGAAATTCTAATAAGCTTTATCTAAAATGGAAAATGCAATCATTGATTAGGTGTTGTTAGATTCTATATTCCAAATATAAAATCATATAAAGAGTTGGAAAATCATTTTTTTGACTGGTGTGAATAATGAGTATTGGAATTTAACAACAAAGCATATCGTATAAGAGATTTATAAGATATTTTGAATATTTGTCTCTTACCTTAACGTCCGCCAATGTGGTGATCTTTTGCCAAAGCGAATCCTCGCCGAATATGGAAATCATTTGCATTGAGCTTGAGTTTGTGTGCGATGTGATGCAAATGCGACATAATTGCGGATTGCATATCTCGGCGTCCATTTTGGAGGAGGTGAACCGAATCCGAAGAATCCGCCACGAATCACAAGCACGAGTTCGATTTGAAATCGGAGATGGAGATGCAGATAGAGTTGGGAACGGGGTCCGACAAGTTGATGTTAGTGCTGGTGTTACTGCTGATGGACGAGAAGGAGGCGGAGGCTGAGGCGTTATTGGAGGAGGCGTGTAAGCAGCCAGCCGGCCAGCCAGCTAGCTGCATGCCAGTTCTTCTCCTTAACGGGCGTCTCGCTCCCGTTAGTTAGCCGCGCTCCCGGTGCGACGACATCGGCGCGGGCACGGAATGAGAGTCCTTCCGCAAAGCAAAAAGGCAACAAGCGCAAAAAACAAGAAGCAAAAAATTAGGCGCAACAAGTGGCACGCTACAAATTCGCCGTGTAAAGAGTTGGAGTGTTCTCGAAATGTGTTTGTTGATTTCCTTTTTTTTCTATTTTTTTAAAATTATTTTATTATATTTTTATTCCGGGGTAAAAAAAAAACAACGACGAAAAAATAGTCACGCGGTTGAAGTGGCGGCGATTTGTGTACTGAAAATGAATACAGAGAACAAGAAACTATTTATTAATAATGAGAGAGTCGGAGAAATATGTATGAAAAATACATACGACGAACACAAAAAACAAACGTAGACGAAAACTAAATAAATAAAAGTAAGAAAAGGAAAAAAAAATTCGAATTCAAGAAAATAAAAACACGCATACAATAAAAATACACACACAAGCAAACAAGCAACAAACCCCCCCCCCCCCCTCCCTACTTCCCCTTCCAGGGCCCCTCTTTGTCACCTTCAAGCTACCCAATCTATATATGAGACTCGAGCGTTTTTTATTATTGTGTAGATTCAAAAAACAACGACAACAACAACGGTAATACAATTCTTACTGTCGTAGCCACACACAAAGATACGAACTTGATACACACACACACACACACATGCTAGAGCGCAAACGAAAATAAAATTACACAAAAGAAAACAAGTCAAAACTAAAAAAAAAACAACAACAAAACTTAAAAACATGCACACACACACAAAGAAAGAGAGAGAGGGAGAGACAGTCAGAAGCGAACAAATAAATAATAGCAAAAATCGTAACGAAACGAAATAATAAAATAAACTCTATGAGCCGGATGACTGCTACTAAAGGAGGGATGCGTTGAGCGCACGTTGGAGGGAGGGGGAGGGGGCAAGGGGGTTGGAGGGGAGCGAGGTGAGGTGAGGTTAACCGCCACAGAAACTACAACGATAAATTTATGTGTTCTCTTGCGCCAGCTATCTTGCTCTATCTCACTCTTTGTCTCCCTCTCTTCCTATAGCTCTCTTTGTATACATTGCCTTCGAAAAGGGTAAACAAGGACGGTCAAAGGAGGAGTGGGAGTGGGAGTAGGAGTAGGAGGGGTGGGGTTCGTATGCAAGCTGGAAGCAGAAAAGAACGCAAAATGCCAAGGGCAATGCATCCTCTGCTGAGAAGTGAATGCAAAACAGCTGCCCATTTTACCCATTTTACTACAAGCTAAACTTCAGCTGCTGCTGTGTACAATGCTGGGCCAACAGATTCCAGCAAAGAAAGTTTGAGAATTTTATGAGAATTGCACATACAACCATAGAAATGCAAATATATATATATATATATATATAAGTAAACATTAAGAAAATGCAAGAAATGTGAAAAAGACCCTATTAAAAATTCACATGGTAAAATTGCATCTAAAAATTACCCAGCAAACACAACGCAGACAAAAACTAAAATCCTTAACCCGATTCCAGATACACTACACATATTCATACACATAATTAAAACACACACACACACAGGCAATTTTCCAAGCAACTATTTGGAAATATACTCGCTGATGATCGACACTAAAATACCAATGCGTTTCCAATATTTGTGCGCGGAATGTGAAACTCCTGTAGTCCAGTTCCAGATTCAGTTCCAATGACAACGCTTCTTGTACTATTCAAATGATGGAAATCAACACACAGCAATAGCAACAACTGAGAGCAGAGAGCGAAAAAAAAACGCACGCACAACAACAACAGCAATTTTCAAATTTGGATGCGATCGCTCGGCTCGCTGGGATCGCGATGGGAAGAATAAGCAGAAGAAGAAGGAAATCATAAGATCTGGAAAAACTGCAGTCAAGTCTCAAATAGTAGAAATAAGAACATGCAATAACTACGCGCAAACGTTTACATTGACTCACACACACACACATACACATACACACACACACGCATACAAAATACAGTGAGCAGCAACGACCTGGAAACTGGAACTGAAAACCCAACCAATTTGCAATACATATTTGTACGACGAGTACTTGTACGGCGACGACGACGACGACGGAGACATACAATGTACAATTCCCGTCGTCGTCTCTTATTTCTTGTCTGAATATAATAACTACAATATACACGTTAGTAGACTTACATACATACATAACTAAATATATGTGTGTATGTATGTATGCACATGTATGGAATATCTGTATAATTTATAATCACACACACACACACATGTTTGCATTTATGCCCTGCCCGCATATGGTATATTCAATCGAAGCCCCCTTACCACCCCCACCACCCTCTCTCCTCGGTTGGCTCCCTCTTCCAGCCATTAGCATTCATTGTGTTGTCCAAGTCGAGTCTGCAGCTCAACTTTGAGTCTTTTGTTTAGAGTTTAAAATAAAATTAAATAAAATTGAAACCATAGTAAAGAAAAATAACAACAGCAACGCCAGCGTCGACGCCAACGTCGACAGCGACTTCTTTGGCAGCGTCGCTCGCGGTTAACAACATATGAGGAAATATTACAATCTACAACAACAACAAACAAGATTCGTACATGCGAGAAGAGAAGAGAAGAGTGCAGCATGGATAATACTAGTTGAAGACAAAGAGCGAGCAACAACAAAACAGTAACCGCCGGCATCAACGAAGAGCGTCAAACAACTTAAGAGAGCGAGCTAGAGAGAGAGCCGAATACTTTACAACTAAATAGTAATGGCAGAAAAGTCAAGAAACTCAACATTTATCTGTTGTTGTTGCTGCTGTGTATGTGTGTGTGTTTTAATGTTGCTGGTGCTGTTGGCCCGTTTGTTGCTTTAGTTCTTTTCAGCGTGCTAAAATCGTAGTCGCAGCCAACTATTAAAGAAATACCAACCACAACAACACCAGCAGCAGCAGCAGCAGCAACAAAGAGACGAGAAAAACAAATACTCACTACTTACACTTACTATCCATATCCATACATATAACGAACTCCAAGCAACTCTCTCAGCGTATATGTGTGTGTGTGCACGTACTTTTAATACTTAACTCAACTCTTGTCGTCGTCGTCGTTGGCCTGTGTGCTTTAACTTTTTTTATTTTTAATTTTTTTTTAGCTATTGTACAGTTCTACAGAAAATTTATACAACGCACGGACGGTGAGTGGTGCTGCCAAGGCGCACAAGGAGGGGTGGGCGGTGGGCGGAGTACGTACAATTTAATATTTGTGAGCACATTTGCGGACAGCTAGCGAACATAACACGAAAAACAACAACAACAAGACCAAGAAGAAGAGGAAGAGGAGGGAGTAGTAGAGGAAGAGCGCTGAAGACTTGGAAGAACACACATCGCTAAGAACGAAGAAGACAAAGTTGGCGCACTGATAGATGAACACACACACACACGCACAGACGAACATTGTTGCTTGGTATGTCTGTGTGTGCGCACTAGATAAATTTTAAACGCTGTCGTTGACTTAGAAAGTACATATTGAAAGAAATATTATGCTTCTTCTTATACCCTGTGTACCCGATAGAATGCGCGAAAAAAAAGAGACAAGTTGTGCGCATATAGGAATTCTGTGTGTGTGTGTGATAGAAAGAACCGATAGAGAAGAAGAATAGAAGAAGATGAAGACACAATCAAGAAAACAACTTGAATGTTTCAACTCAATTGCAAATGTATAATAAAAATTACCATCAATGTAAGGTGATATTATTTGACTCTTAAATGCACCAAAATAAAAATGGCATTTGTAGTTGTGAAAAGTAGTTTGTTCCGAAGGGTATTTAATGGTCGGCGCGCCTTGTTTGTGAATTCAATTTGTAATCAATTGCAGACATCAAAAATTGCTTGAATTGTATTAAGTTTAGTGTAAGATTGATCTGTTTTTATTTACAGTGGGTGTATATATATATATATATATATATATATATATATATATATGTGTGTGTGTGTGTGTATAGTTGTTGCTGTGCGTGGTAATTACATGCTCACGACAATGAGAGTCTCAACGTGGAACAATAATTTACATGTACTTGCTATAACAATGGGTCCGGAAGAAGAGATGTAAGCTTTCTGTGTGTGTGTGTGTATATATATTTATTAAATTATAGGTGGGTGGAGATACCAAGATGCATAGAGAGAGACAGTGAGAGAGAAAGAGAGCAACCGCGAGTGTTTCTTGGGGAAGTGGAAATTGAACACCTACAAAAAGTACAATTGCATGCGTATGTGTGTGTGAGCATACAATGATGTGAATGTATGTGTGTATATCATTAAAGACTCGACTTGATCCAACTGAAGATTGACAATCGCATCATGCGTTATGTGTGTGTGTGTGTGTGCAAATAGGTGTGGTCCCAAAACCAGAATTAAAACCAGGCAAAGAGTTTAATAGCATGGCTTGCATCTATATATATATATATACATATATTTATATATATATGCATGCATGTATGCACATATATAGGTATATATTGAATGACATTCAATCGCTAATCGGTTTAGAGTTGTAGCAAAATTGTGTAAACATTTTCCGTATAACAAACGAAAGTCATCAAAAATATTTGTATATATTTATTATATACACAAAGCCAAAGGCAAAGTTCGTTTTATGTTTCTTACAAAAATAAATAATTGGGAAATGAATTAATTCTGCAGAAATCGAAAATGGATATAGCAAATAATGCAAATGTTAAACGAAAAGAAGAAAAAAGAGAGTTGCGATTAAATAAAATAAATATAAAAGTATACACTACACACACACACACACGCAATGTATGTGTGTCGCAGGGTGGTGAGGGGGGATTTAAAAGAATGCGCCAAAGTGAGCCAAAAATAAACAATGCTGATAATGACGATTATAATAATTCCAATGTTGATGGTGATGATGATTATGACGATGATGATTATGGCAACGACGAACATATAACTCACTTTGGAGAATGCAAGGCAAGATAGATGCTAAAGCAGCATCAGGCAACAGAAGAAGTTAAGCCAGTAACAACTTGACAATCGACAGTATTGACGCTACCCAATACTCTGCCTGTTTGCCGCAAAAGAAGTTATTTTTCTCTCGCCAAAAATTGTTTTTAGAAGCGATGAAATTTCAAATATAATTGTATATATTTTGCATATATATAATTATACTGATAATATTACGGATAAACAATTTTTTGCGAATCTAAATTATTTAATCAACGTGCCTGTGAAGCGTATACGCTCTTTTGAGCTTTTGCAACAGAGTGTATTGTGAACAGCTCAGCAAGAGCTGCTCACAAGCAAAAGTTAAAGATGCGTGTGGGCGGTGGGTGTGCTTAAGGGAACGGAATGGAATGGAATGGAAAGGTAAAAAAGCCAGAAGCAGGAGCGAGACAGGCTGAGAAGTTGAGAAACCAAAACTAGACGAAAACTTGGCAATGGCGCAACGGCAGTGAAGATAAGCACAAAAACACGCACACACACACATACATAGAACGACAAAAATGGGAGAACTCGGCAAACTGGGAACTGGGAACTGGGAACAGAACGCAGCGCATAAGAAAGCAGGCGCATAGACAAGTTTATCACAGCAGGCAGGCAGGCAGAGCCATAAATGATGCCAAAACCAAAGCCACCAAGTCCTCTCACCTATGCTTACACACATAAATATATATATATATATAGACATAAATATATACATATTTATATATATATATATGTATATATAGATATAGCTATATGTATTTATGCTGTGCAACACTCCACCCAGTTCTCAGCCTCATCATCATTATTATCATCAGCGTTCGACGTCATTAATGCAACGCAATGCAAAGGTAAACCGCAAGTAAAAGCAAGAGAATAAAAATAAATACGTTAATATCACGTCGCACTTGAAATGCCCTAACCTAAATGTGACCCATAACAACAACAACAACAGCATTCAGGCAGCAGCAGCAACAATGTAGAAGCATAGAAAGCTAAAAAAAACATACAAAAGAAAAACTATTTCAGTATTTTTTTCTGCATTGCATTTCGTTCTTAACTGGAAGGAGCGATTGAGCAAGCGAGCAAGTTTCTGCTGCTGCTGTTTGGGGCCTGGCTTTGGGTTGCGGAGCGCGCAAATATTAAAAGAGAGTCAGATTTGGAGAAAGAGAACGCAACCAAGAGCGCTGAATATACACGTGCAATAAGTGCAATTACCGCACTCACTGCTTGAATGTGTGAGCGAGAGAGAGTGATAGTAAGTGAGTATGACTTTGTATGTGTGTGAGTGTCTTTGTGTGTGTATGTGCGAGTGAGTGGCTTTGCGTGTGTGTGCGCCTGTGTTTGTGCAAGTTTTATAATTTTATGTATTTTTTTTTTATATTTTTTAATGCAAGCATTTGGTTTACTCTCAGCTATGAGTGTATATAATCACTTTGACATGCACGTTGTTGATAAGCCACAAAAAGGAAGAAGTAACTGAGATCTTATCTTTATAAAAATAATAATAATAATGCATATTCAGGTATGTAAATACCTATGTCTGTATTTGTCTACATACATACATATGCACAGTGAGTTGAGAAATTATTGACTAACTTTTTAATTTTTTCTTAAGCAAATTTGTTTTCTTGTAAATTATAAACACCTATTAATTAGTGCTGACTACATTGAAAAGTTGGCAACATTTTTATTGTTTATAATATTTGCAATAATATATATTATAAGAACTGCATTTTAAACGTCATATCTCGTGAGTAACATTTTCGTATACATTTAACTAACTCATGCAAAATTGTTTTGCTCTGATTGGGATTTGTTTTCGTAATTTTCCTTAATCCATTCATTTTGCATTTGAATACCCCTTAAAATCTTATAAATATATATTAATTTGCTTTCGGATTTAACATTTTATTTTTAATTAAATTTTTTTTTATTGTGTTAACTGAATAAATAATAATTAATAAACATTGAGTTGCAATAATTTGTTAGCGCACTGTATTCTAAATAAATATACATAAAATTATACCTGTTGCACCTGTTGCCAATATCGCGGTATCAATATTTGTTTGTATACATTGTTTCAATTCGACATTCCTCAACATGTTTATGGCGGCAGCACCTGCTGTCAGCAGGGCAGCGTATTAAAAGCTTCGGTGTGGCGTACTTAAAATGAAATACAAATAATAATGCTCCTTCTCGCTCTCTCTCCTGCATATTACTTTTTATGCGTTCACACAAAACTTAAGAAGCGAAAAACAAAAACCGAACGACATTTTCTGTATACGCGCTGCAGTCGCTGTTAGCGTCGCTGTCGTCGTCGCAGTTGCCGTTTGTTTGAACGCTGCAGTTGCTGCACTTACTGTTGTTGTTGTTATTTTATACGTTTTCTTACTGCACACATATATTTTATTTATTTTTTATTCATATGCATTTTCATGTGCGTGTCTATGTATGCGCGCCTGTGTGTGAGTGTGTGTGTTGCCTCGGATCAAATTTGTTGAATTGTTTATTTAGTACGCTGTTGTTGTTGCTTTTTTTCAGTTATTGTTATTATCGTTAGTTGCAGTTGCATTCGCTCTCAGCTATGTTGTTGTTGTCGTTGGCGTTGTTGCTTTGTCTGCTCATTCGTGTACATTCCGTCATTTGCCGTCTCGTTCGTTTTTGGTATTTGTAAATTACATAAATTGTCTTGGACTATAAATTACGGGAAGATTATTATGGATTGCTGGTTTGGCTTTGCTTTGTGCATGTGTTGTGTATATGTGTGTGTGAATATATGCATGTGTTGCTAGTGGTTGTTTTTCTTGCTGTTGGCTTGGTTTGGTTTTGGTTTTGGGTTTGCTGCTTGCGTCGATGATACGCAATAACCACAACAACAACAATGTATGTGTGTATTTTTTTTATGCTTTTATAGAGATCTGCATTTAATGATACTCTGTTACAAACATGTACATGTGTGTGTGTGTGTTGTTTGTGTGGACAGCAAGTAGAGGATGGAAAATGGATATGGTAATGTTAAATAGCAAGTTTTGCATGTGTCGTAAAATGCCAAGCGATGTTTTTGCTGCTGATGTTGTTGTTGTTGCTTTTGTTGCTACCAGGCAGGCAGACAAAGGCAGGCCCAAAGGATCATTAAAAGAAAGAGAGGGGCAACAAAATAAAAATGGCTAAATGTGTAAGAGCGGTAAATGCCTTTGAGAATGCGCCTTTTCGAGTTGTGCCCGTGTTTCTTTTTATCTCTGCTGCTGCTGCGCAGCTAGATTTGCAGCAATTGGCAAATCTGCCAAATTCCAATCTAATTGGATCCACACATATATGCTACTTCCAACATATTCCAATTGGTAACTGTATTAGATTTGTGCTGTTCGTTGACAGTTGGGCGCTGATTAATCGATTTTATAAATCGATGCATGGCTAATTCAAAATGCTATTGAGTGTTCCAACAGTGTTCCAACACTGGCGTAAGACGTAAGAAAGTTACAAGTCGGCTACAAGAAAGAATGAAAAGGCGAGGTCACTGTGCTGGAAAACACTAACTTTACATATACACATACACACACATATATACATACACGTAAATGTTTGTAGAATGGATGCATTAGAGATGGACGCGTATCGGTTTATTATTCACGACACGACACTACACGAACACGATATTTCGGCAAAATTAACAACTTCACTTGAAAAAAAAAACAAATAAAAACATATCTTTTAGCGCTAATGGGACTATTCGATTATATATATATATATATATATATATATATACATATATATATATTTTTTTAATATTGATTAAAGAAGTATATTAATTTAAATTGAAACTTTGTGTTCGTCTAGAATTTTACTATTTTAAATTGATAAAATTTAAAGTTCATTTAAAGTGGATCTGGAATTTCTGACAATTCACTTAATTGAATTTATATGTACGTGTACGTATGTATGTGCATGTGTATATATATCTATGTGTTCGTTTTAACCTGACGTTTTAGTTTTTATCATGTGGGTGATCAAATGCGCAAAGAGCAATAAAACAAATACAAATACAAACACAAATACATAGGCATCTCTCTTCACATTTCTTGGGTATTATCAACGTAATCTCTGCCTCTGCCGCATGCTAAAATACTTGCACACTCACAGGCACAGACAGACACTCACCTACAGAGACATACTGACAGAGAGCGAACGCGCTGATTTAACGTAACTATTCCAGTGGCTCAGCTTAAGTGAGCATAGTTAATAGCAAACAACAATAAGAACTAGCGAAAGAGGCAAAAAGCAAATGCGAGGCAACAGCACCGGGGCCAAAACACACACACAAACACACGCACGCGAACACACACACACACGACAGCAGTAATAATAACAATAATAAATTGAAGAGTTAAACTAATAACGAAACATACACACATACATATACATGCATATGTATATCTACACACACACACAAACACATACATGCATACATACGAATATTCACAGTCATATCTATAACTCAGTATGGTGTTTGTATGTAAAGTAAACGTAACACACACACACACACACACACACACACACGCATACAAGCATGCATATGTACATACCTTTATTTAGTCGAAATTGCTATTTATTTTCTTCTTCTTCTGCTTTGGCGTGCCTATGGTTTTCTTGCTGTTGTTGTTGTTGCTGCGATTGTTATTGTTATTGTTGTTGCTGTTTCTTTTTTACTTATTAGTTTTTCACACAAGCAGAATTAATTTGGAATGTGTAAAGTTGCTTTTTATAGTGATTGTTATTGTACATGTTCGTGTATTGTATATTTATTAAATTTTTTTTCATTTTCTTTAATTTATTTATTTATGTTTAGTTATTTATTTATTTAAATGTAGACCATATGCAGTCGATGAATTTTAAAAAGGAGGTCTATTTATGTGTGCGTATGTAAATACACAAAAACATATTACATATTACATATGTGTATTTGTAATTTGATGTTATCTGCCGTTTTTTATTTTTATGCTTACATAAATCTCGTTGACAAATCGTTGATTGAATTTGTTCTTTTGCACCTGCTGCACATCGCCGAACTGCAGTTTGTTGTCGTCAACAAAAAACAACAAAAAAAAAACACACACGAAAAAAAAATAATTATGATTAATAATAATGCACATAAAAACACACACAGTCGATTAATAAATTTCATTCAAAAATGTAAACAATTCAAAATGCGCTGTTGTTGTTGTCGTCGTTACAGTTACTGAGTTGTTTTGAGTCAAACTACGCCAACTGCGACGCAGCAGCGCTAAACACAAGACGTCCGTTCACGGCAAATATCCAACAAGACAAAACAATATACAAAAAAGAAGAGAAAAAAAACAAAAAACATCACAGCACACGATGCATAAAAATGCGCAAGGTGACGCATTTCGTTGAGCATTTAACGTCGATCTCTGAGAGCGAACGCCTAGTGACGTCAACGTTCTTTGATTTTTAAGATAACGCTCAGATTGGTTGTACACGTTGTATAAACGCTGATAATTTCCATATTTTTTAAATTTGCACAAAATACATAAATTTTAGAAATATCTAAAATATGTATATGTTAAGTTGACATTGAAGAACTATATATTTATGATGTCATATTTAACCTGCTCTGTGCGTTACCTTTTAAAAGTTAAGCTACATGATGTTACTGCTAGCTCGCTGTTAAACGCAATTATTACCAACATTTATATCGGTAACTGACCAATGCTCATAGTAAAACGATAACTATTTTCGACGAGAACAACATTTGAGGCTCGATAACACAAAATCGACTGTTGCCTTTACGATTCTGTTAAAGTAATATATTTGTAAAATATGAAATAATTTGCGCAAACAATTTGGTGTAAGTTAACGTGGAAAGGAAGTAAATATGGCCATTATTATATGAACAATTTGAGATTTTAATAATTTACTAACTGATCAATTTAACATTAGTGTTTAGTTAAAAATATATCGTATTTATTTATACAAATGTTATTCGTTGACTTAATATATAAATAATATTTGAGATATAAAATAATTTAAAATTAACTTAAATTCAAGTTTAGAAATAAATATAAAAAAATAAATGCTAATCGATTCACGCTTGCCCATGCAGCCCTGCGTGCCAAAGTCAGCACTGCAACCGTGCCGGCAACATTTTGACAATTGGAAGGGCCCCCCCAAAAACTCCTGGAAGTCGCTGAGCGCCAGAGAGAGCAAAATGAGCGAAATAAGCTTCCACGCGAAATACTGGTGCATGCGTGTTTGTGTGTACGTGTGCACGTACCAAGTTTATCGTGGAATCACTTCCAATAGAATTTGGAAGTTTTTTTTTCCATATTGATTAGTTATGTCGCTTTTGTTGTTTACTCGCTACATTTTTTTGCCCAGTTAAATTGTGTGTGCTGTGTGCCAAAAAACGCGGCAAAAAAAATCACAAAAAAAAAAAACGCCCACAACACAAACACAATTTAACCCAAAACACAAGCAAAAGCGGAGAAAAATTGGTTAGCAGAAAACGCGAAAAGAAGAAAAACGCCAAACGGCAATCGATAGGCGCAAAACCCAAATCGCTGTTGCAGCGATCTCAAAACAAAAACGGAACATAAATAAATAAATAAAAATAAAAGACAAAATATAACAACAACAGCAAGAAGAAGAACAACGGCAAAGAGCAGAGCACCCACCACCACCAATCCAATGTCCGCGGGTGTGGGTGGCGGCGGAGGTAGCATAACCACAGAACATCACAGCCGTTTATATTTCCTCAATTCGCCAACGGCGCCGCTCAGCGCCGCCCGCTCCGATCCGTTCTTCATCAAGCCCGAATATCTCAACTATGAGAATCCCATGCACCATTTGTATCCGAGCAACCGGGGCCTCATAGAGTACAACAACTATACGACAACAGTTGCCGCTGCCGCTGCTGCTAGTGCGAGTACAGGTGCTGCTGCTGCTGCTGCCGCTGCTGCTGCTGCTGCTGCGGCGACAGCAACTGCTGCCGCTGCCAACGCCGCCGCTGCGAACGCTGCTGCATCGTCCGTCTCTGGCGCTGTTACCAGCACCACCGCCAATAACAGTACCAGCAATAACAGTAACAATAACAATAACAGTGAGAATAGTTTTCAACATTCACAGCAACAACATCCACAGCAGCAGCAACAACATCCACAGCAGCAGCAACAACAACATCAACAGCAGCAACAACATTCGCAACATCCGCAGCAACAACAACAACATCCGCAGCAACAGCATCCGCAACAACAACAACATCCGCTACATCATCATTTGTCGATTGGGCCGCAGTCGTCGCGGGCGCAGAAAGCAGCGCGTCGACGCAGCAACGAATCGTTGGAAGCGCGCGAACGTCGACTGGAACGGAACGCGGCGAGAATGCGAGACAAGCGATCAAAGGAATCGGACGCCGAATATCGGATGCGACTCGCCAAAAATGCAGAAGCGAATCGTGTGCGGCGCCAAAACGAAAATGAAGTACAAAGAACCTTAAGACTGATGAAGAACGCCGCCCGACAGCGACTGCGACGCGCCAGCGAATCGAACGATGAGCGCAAAAAGCGTTTGGCCAAAGCCGCCGAAAGGATGCGCGTCTCGCGCGCCAGTGTGCCCAAGGTGATTAAGCCGCCGCTCGAGGATCGCCTCAAGGGTTACTAAGCACCAGAAGATCCAGCATCAGACTCCAATCAGCGAGTGTAGTGCGTAACTTGTGGAGCTGGCTCCAGCAAGTAGAGGAAAGTGCATCCAATCAGACACACACATCCCACACACACACACACTCACTCACTCACACATATACCCCTATGTAGACAAGGGAGCGAGAAAGAGAGGGGGTAAAATATAACAGCATCTAATCAAAGGTATATCTAATCAGAAACCTAGCTTCCAAGTAAACAAACTCAAAACAGACCCAATCTAATCAGGAGTAAATAAATATCTAATCAGAAACATGGAAGCCATTGTGTAAACGGAAACGCAGCAATGCAGAAGAAGCAGCAGCAGCAGCAGCATATTGTGCGGGCGTACAAGAGATCTGCATTAAAGAGAAGAAGAATAATGCATGTATGACACACACACACACACATACACACACACGCACACAAACATTTGCATGTATGTATGTGTGGGCAGCAACGTCGTCGTTTTAGACAGCAAAAAAAAACAAAAGGAAATGAATGAAAGAAGAAAAAACACCTATAAATAATACATATATATATATATATATATATATGAAAACACATATGCATATATAACAATTACACACAGAAATGGGCAAAGAATAACAACAACAAAAGGAAAGCCGCCTAAAAAAGGATGTGCCCAAAAATAAGAACGGAAAAGAAAATAAAAAAAACAAGCAGCTATACATAATAATTATAATAACAATAATAATGATTATCATAACAATAACAATGATGAATGGATAAATGACACTTTTTTCTGGAGCTAGCAAAGTGTCGGCAATTTTTTTTTTAAGTTAAAATTTAAACAAAGATGGAGTAAAAAAAAAAAAAAAGAAAAAAAGTATTTTTATAATGCATGCATTATATTCGTACGATATATATAAATATAAATATATATATATATATATAGTTATATATACACAAAACACACAGAATATTATAATATACATAGATACACACACACACATATATATATGAAATAGTCAAGTGTAAATGTATGCACGTCACTCAGCACACACACAGACACACGCACACATGTGAGAGATACACACACATGTGGTGGAGGAAAAAAGCAGAACGCGCGAAAAACCCCACAAAAGCAATAGTTAACTTCATCCCCATATGTACACACATACATATACACGCACACTTGCTCTCATATATGCATATGCTTGCATGTATGTGTGTGTTGTTGGTGTGGTTGAATTTTTTAATGAATTTGCATTCAAAGGGAATTTGCATTCTTTCAATCAGCAATTGCCGTTATTTTGCTGCAACAGGTGGCGACATCTGGCGGTCAATTGCCTCAAGTTGCCTTCCAAAAAACAAATTTTAAGCGCAATTTGAATATTTCCGCCAAAAGTGCAACAACAACAACAAGCAGTACCACAGTGCATGTGTGGACGTGTGCTAGTGTCTGCGTGTGTGTCTTTCCCATGCTGTAATAAAAAGGCGCGAGCAGACACGAATCCATTCTCACCAGCAATCCACACAGGATTATGTGTATACACACACTCTCGCACACACACACACACACACACACACATACACATATGCTATAGTAACATTGAAAGCCTCAAGCCCCCATCCCACCCCCTCACAGAACCCAATAAGAAAATAACACGCACCCTAACAAAGAACAAAAACCAACAATAAATGAGAAAATTAACAAAAAAAAAAATCTTTAAAAAAAGGAAAAAAAAATATATATATATATTAAACGTACCACTTAAGTTCTAGTCGAAATTTCAAATTGTTTTTTCTAACTCTTTTTACCCAGCCCTCCCATTATATTGTTTTGATGTAAAATTATGAAATACATTTTATGTAATTGTAATATTCTATGTACACTAAAAAAACAACCAACAACACACACTCAAACAAGAAAGAAAAAAAAACAACAAAAAAACAACACAAAAGCAAACGAAAAACAAAATGAATACTTGAATAAAGTTGCATTCACAATTTTTAAATGGCGCGCTCGTTTTAATTGTTATTGGAAACACTAGATGAGTTTTTAGCTTATGTTAAACAGAATTCAAATGTTGCCACCCATTGTGTGATATATCGAAATCGATCATAACGCCAACGACGTGGCGCGCATTTATCGAACTGGGTATGCGCCTATCGAAATTGCGCGCAAAGCTATCGATAGCATTGCAATGGAAGTGGAGTCTATCGCTGATGCTACATGTATACATACACACACGTAAACATCCAGTTGCCTTCCAATTTCCAGTTGTATTTATTTTTTAATGTGTTGTTGTGTGCGTTGGTACAGAAAACGGCGGAGCATTTTGCTAGCCGGAGAATTTAGCGCGTTTTTTTTGTTGTTTCATTTCTCAAAAACAAACACAATTATTTCAATAATTTGCGCGCGTACAATGAAATAGATAAATATGTGAAACGTCATGCCTGAATATGGACAAAATGCAGCTTTATAATTAATATGCACACAGTGAAATGATGTACATTTAAATAAGCGAGTGCAGAAATTGCCGACAATTTTCGAGCGGCAAAACGGTATAAAAAGTAAACAATTGATGAACAAATTGCAACTGATGCAACAATTGTGAGAGAATCGTTTTAAAATTTTTATAAAAGAACAACATACATATGTATGTATGTATGTATGTATGCGATGCACACTTACATACACTTGCGTATGCATATATATATATAGACACCGCCGCATGTGTGTGTGTGCGAGTGAGTCGTGAACGTCTGCTTGTGTGTGTGTGTACATATAATCATGTGAAAAATCGATTGGAAGTGACTGGAAGCGCCGTATAGTCATTGGAAGGCACACAGCGGCGGTAGCGGCGCCAATTGTCATTTACTATCAAGCAAGAAGAAGAAACGTGCGCACGCACCAAAAGTAGCCACAGTAAAAAATAAAAAGCAGAAAAAAGAAACGATTAAAAATGAAAATAAAGTAAAGCACGCAACGTCAACTTTTTTGCACAGTCCCCATATATATATAAAACAAAAAGAAAAGCAGACAAGAACAACAACAACAGCAGCAAACAATAAGCGCGCAACTGGCAACTGGGAGCAGACTGTAGTAAAAGGTGCGCAATTCGTTGTTTTTAGCTGAGACACAAACCGTAGGTTTTTTTTTTTTTACTTGAATTCTGTTTTGTTGCCATTTGTGTGTATGAATGATTTTTGACATTTGCATGTGCAGGCGGCGCGAGACGACACTAGCAAGAGGAAGCAGAGCACAAAAACGAGAAGGCGGCAACAGCAGCAGCAAGGGAAAATAACTGAGGCAGCAACTATCAACATATTTAGAAGCATATTGCAAATTGATTGACATGATATAAAAAAAGGGTGATGCGCAAAACAGAAACCGAAAACAGCAGCAGCAGAAATCAACGAACAACGAGAGAGAAGCGACGGTAAGCGAGAGACCGATAAAGAGCAAGAGAGAAAGAAAGAGAGAGAATAGCATCAGCAGCATCCAAAAGTTGTTAAAAACGAAAACGCACCAAAAAAAAAAAAATAGATATATATTTATATATATGCATTACACGGACCGAGAATAAGCGAGACATCAGCCGTATGCATGTGTGTGTCTGTGTGAGTGTTTGTGCGTGCATGTACAGCGATAACGATTACGATAGACGATATTTAGGCGCATTTCTTTTTATATAACTACCAACGACGAACCACAAATTGCGAAGCAGCAAACAATAACAAAAAACGAAAACGCAACGAGAACGGCTGTTAAATGCGGCGACCAAAACGCCAACGTCTTTGTCGCCCGAGCAGCAGCAGCAGCAGTAGTAGCAGCAGCAGAAGTAGCAGTAGCCGTAGCAGCAACAGTTATCGATATTATCAAGAGCAGCAGGATATCGGTGATTGTTGACTGGAAGTGGAAGTGGCAGTGGAAGTGGCAGCGGCACTGGCAGCGCCAGTGGAAGTGCCTTGCTGACTGTTTATCGTTCGTTATTGTGTATTGTGTATATCGATCAAGAAGCAAGCAGGCGACGATCAAGCAACGATTTGACGACAATTTCGATTGTTGTTCAGGCTTTGCCAAATAATGGAACCAGATCCCAATGGGATAAAGATAGAGCCGACACTTGACCATCATCAGCAGCAGCAGCAACAATACGCGACACATGTGCTGGCAATAAATGGTCCAAATGCGCGCCTTCTTATCGACCATCCGTCAGCGTTGTTGGTACCATTGTCGACCCATCAACAGCAACAGTTGCAGCTGCAACAGCAGCAGCAACAGTTTCAACAACAGCAGCAGCAACATCATCACTTACAACAGCAACAACAACAGCAGCAGCAACAACAACAACAGCAGCAGCAGCAGCAGCAACAACAACAGCAGCAGCAGCAACAATTTCATCAGCAACAATTGCAAATAACATTACCCGCTTATTCACAGCCACTCTCGTTGAAGCAACAACCGCCACCAACACCGCTGGGACCCGCCTCCAGCGTCAGCTCGACCAACACACAACAGCAGCAACAACAATCGCAACAGCAGCAACACCATCACCATCATCATCAGCAGCGGTGGAACGAGAGCCCCGAGGCACGCCAACGCCGTTTGGCCCGCAATGCTGAGAGGATGCGCGAGCGGCGACAGCGTGAAAGTGACGACGAATACCGCAAGCGTTTGCTACGCAATGCGGAGGCGAATCGCCAGAGACGCCAAAACGAATCCGACCTCGAGCGTGCCATGCGTTTGGTACGCAATGCGGCGCGTCAGCGCCTACGACGCGCGATGGAATCACCCGATCAGCGATTGAAGCGACTCTCCAAGTTGGCCGAACGCATGAGGATGTATCGTGCCAGCGAAACGTCTGATCAGCGCAAGATCCGATTGGCTGAGATGGCGGCGCGTGCGCGTCAACGCATCGCCAACGAATCGGTGGAGGAGCGCAAGGAAAGACTGAGAAAGCTGAACGACTATGCGAAAAAGGTCAGAGAAAAGAAAAAGATTTACAAACAGGTGCAGGTGCATGCAGGCGTGCCACTGAATTCGTCGTCGTCTTCATCGACCAATTCGACCAATTCCAATTCACTGACCGCGCAGCCGCAGCAGCAGCAGCAGGTGCTTGCCGTGGCAACAGCAGCAGCAGCAGCAGCTGCTGCAGCCGCCGCAGCCGCAGCAGCTGCAACCGCATCCTCCGTAGCTGGTCCAGCCAATTGTAATAATGAGCATACTATTAATTTAAATCAGGCAAACGTCTCGTCAGCACCTGCAACCAGTAGCAGCAATAGCAGCAGCAACAACAACAACAATACAACGACAGCAGCAGCGGCAGCAGCAACTGTTGCCGGCGACGGGCAACAGCAGCAACATCTGGTGACAGCCGCTCCAGCGGCTGCCTATCAACAGCATCAGGCAATCGAGTATATGGGCCAGAATATGTTTATAGCGCCCGGTATGCTGCGACCCACAATGCAGCTGAAACAGGAGCCCCAACAGCAACAGCAGCAGCAGCAACAACAGCAGCAGCAACAGCAGCAACAGCAACAGCAGCAACAACTTCAACTCCAGCAACAGCAACAGCCACGTTACTCGCTGGGCGCCCAGCAGTTAATCGATGGCGTTGCCGGCGGCACCGGTGCTGCCGAAGCGGGCAGCATATTTGTGCAACAGATCTATGGCGAGGAGCCGGGCAAAACTGGTAAATTGCTGCAGACGCATATGCCGCACTTTAGCATTGCCAATCAGCTCGAGTTCTATAAGCAGAAATACGCCAATATGGTGGAACTTCAGGTGCGTATGCAGACCACAACGCCAGAGTAGCTAGAGATCAAGAGCCAGAGAATCAGAGCCAGAGCCAAAGCCAGAGATTAGCCAGTGGCGCTCTCAACCACAAAAACAAAAAGAGACAAAAACAGACAAAAGATGAGCAGAGAAGATCACAAAAAAAGCAAATTAGAAAATTAATATATACATTTTTTTTTTCTATGATATAGTTGATATTTTTTATATATATATATTAATATATTTATATACATATTTTGAAAAGTTAGCTAAATTCATAGAGAAAGAGAGAAATTAAAATTGACTAACTTTCTACTTTAAATACATGCATAAAATACCCACTTATAAATCATGTAAAAAATGCAAGCAAATACAAAAAAAAAAATAGGAACACAATTTTAGTATATTTGAAATTTAAATCTGAAAGGTAATTAAAATGCTATTTTGCGTTATGCCCCAAAAGTGTCCAAATGTGTCGTCAATTCATTCAAATAAGATGATGATGATTTGTCTCTTTCTATCAGTTAGTTAGTCTGTCCACCTCACAATTGGGTGCGTATATATAGCAATTATATAAATGTATATTGACTTTGAATATCAGGAAGTAAAGGCGCAATTTGTATTTGTGGATATTTTAATTAGTTTGAAGATCTCAGCAGAATTATATTTGAACTTATTGAAATGTTAGAGTTGGATTCGGCTTGGCGAACATAAAGCCTTCTTGCAAACATAAAATACATATATCGTATATATATATATATGATAAATCGATACACATAAATTGTGGCCCAAGATGCAGAAGAAGAAGAGGCGCTTTAAAATATATGTTTTTTGGAAAAATGTTATACACAATTAGCTGAAACTTTTCTAGAATTTTCACACTGTCATCGAAATTGTTTTATTTTTTTTGTTGTTTTTGATTTCATTATTAATTTTTTGTTGTGTATTTCTCGAGAATTGCTGGGGCTGAAGATTAAGCTCATGAAGTTCTTCCTTGGAAACATAACCTGACACAAAAAAATCTCTTTTATTTTTTGGATGTCCGTTTGGATGACGTGTGCGCAGTCCGGCAACGAGACGACCGATAACAGCGGGTCTGTTACACTGGGCCAGAACGAGGCCAAGGTGATTGTGGCCGCCGCTGGGGAGCAGCAGAAGGCGCTTAAGCAGCTCGGACAGTCGGCGACGACGACAACGACCCAGCTATACAATCAGCTACCCTATCTGGCCACTTTCCCGGCAACGGCCAATAGCAGTGGCGGCACCACAGGCACCGGCACAGTTACTGTCACCGGCGGTGGTGGCACAAGTGCCAGTGGCGCCAATGGCACCGCAACGACTGCCTATTATCCCATGTATCACAATGGCTTCCAGTTGGGCGTTGGGCCGAACACAGTGCCTCCGCCGTTTACGCCCGTGCATTTTGCGAACGCCAGCGGCGGCAGCAGTCCGACAACAGCGACCGGCCAATATAATCTATTGACGGCGGCGCCGACGGGCACAAATCCCACGCTGACTGTCACCGGACTGGATCAACAGTCCCAGCAACAGCAGCAACAACAACAGCAGCAGCAGCAACAGTCCCAGCAACAGCAACAGCAGCAGCTGGTGCAAGAGTTCCCGAAAGTTGGAAGGGGAAGGCCGAGGAAGAACAATCTGCTCACTGTCAAGGATGAGCATCTGAAGGCCAATTCGCTGCTGGAGCAGGAGATAAATCAAATGCTCGCCGCGCCGCATTTAACGCATCGACGCGGTCGCCCCTCGTCCATTGAGCATCATGTCCATCATCAGCTCCATGCACATTCCACGGCCGATGGTGATGGCATCGTACAGCAGCAGTTGTCAACGCCGCGACGCAGTGGCGCCAATAAATACGAAACGGAGGATGAGAAACGCATCCGTTTGGACAAAATGGCAGCGCATCAGCGGGCGGTGCGTGCGAATGAGTCGCCGGAGCAGCGTACGGTCCGATTG
This sequence comes from Drosophila setosimentum, assembly GCA_035043505.1. Classification (NCBI taxonomy): domain Eukaryota; kingdom Metazoa; phylum Arthropoda; class Insecta; order Diptera; family Drosophilidae; genus Drosophila; species Drosophila setosimentum. The sequence continues at coordinate 9,477,642 of JAWNMY010000090.1, read as the reverse complement.
CAGAAGCTGTCGGAACGAGCGCGTCTCATGCGTGCCCAAATCCGCGCCACCGAGAACATTGAGGAGCGCAAGGAGCGTCTATCCAAACAGGCGGAGTATGCTCGACTGCGTCGGATGCGCAGTCATACGCCACGTCGGAGCAGCAGTGCCAGCACCGAATTTCATGCCAAAACCGAGGAGGAGGAGGAGACAGCTGAACAGTTGTATGACAATGATACCGATACTGGCGGCGATAGTTTTGCCGTCAAAACGGACTCCTCCCAACTGGATGGCGATGCGTCCAATGATCAGCAGCAGCTTGCCGCACTACAACAGCTCCAGCAACATGACCTCCAACAAATGGCTGGCAGCCTACAACCGCAGCCCCATCACGATGCAATCGTCATCAATCAGCAGCAGCAGCAGCAACAGCAGCAGCAGCAGCAGCAACAGCAACAGCGTCTAGTTAGCCTCAGTCAGCATCAGCAGCAGGGCTACAGTAAGCTGCAGACGACGACCGCAGCTGGCGGAAGCAGTGCTGGCGGTGGTGGTGGTGGCGGTGGTGGTGCGGGCAACGGAGCACCTGAGAATAATGATATGCTTAAGATACTTGAACCGATCATTGTCATGAAGACCAAATGAGTAACGCAAAAGCGCCGCAGGGGGCCAACACATCATCATCATCATCATCATCATCAACGGTAGTGCCAGATTTAGCTATATATATATATTTATGTATATATACATATATACATATATAGATATATACATATATATATATATATATATATATTTATATATATGCTTATGTTTTGGGCTATTGTTGGCGCTAGAGATCGCTGCGAGAAAGTGAGTGCAGAAAAAGATTGTTGAAAGACAACGAAACAAACACACACACCTCGTCGTTGGGTCAGCCAACCTACACACCCCCCGCCCACCCCCACCTACTGCCTTCCTTCCACCTTTCCACTACGCCCCTACCCAAACCAACCCAGCCCCCCAACCCCTTACCCATCAATTTCTTGCAAGTGTGTTCTAGTGTAGCATATATATATATACATATAGAATATAGAATATAGATGGGGTATCGTAGGCGTTTTGTACAAAGAGAGATAGTGTTTGCAAAGAAAAAAGAAAAAAAGCAACAAAAAAAAAATGTGTATCCTTAAGTCACGCGTTCTATTTTATTATTTTTTTTATATAAGCTGCATAAAACATGCACATATGCATAACTTATACACTATATATATACGTGTATATAAATGCGTATATATGTATGTATATATATATATTTATATATGTATATATATATGTGTATATGTATTTATATATATATATATATATAATTGTTTATATACATTTTACAATCTGATTTGAGGGCGTCTTAATAATCAGCTTAACTGTTTACTTTAAGGATACGTTAGTGCAATAGACATTAGATCGAGAGAGAGAGAGGGAGTTAGAGATAGTGAGCGAGGGAGATAGAGATAGTGAACGAGAGAGAGGGAGAGATATAGAGTGCAATATCGTATTTCACATACATCGGAACATGTATAAAGCAGCAAAGTATATAAGCCCCATGGCTAACCCCAGAAACCAACCAGGACACTGTGAGAAAACGAACCGTAACGAAACGCACCGACGCAAACACAATACACACAATACACACAACACACACAATACACACAACACACACATAATTCATACACATGCACTAAACGTATACATTAATTTTGCAGCTAACAAATGAAAACAAACAAAAACCAACTAAATAAAATTAGAAAGAAAAAAAAAAATATGTATTTGCATAAAAAAATTAGGTATAGAAATTGTGACTTTTTGAATTTTTGAAAGTGTAACGGTCGTCAACAAATTACCGATTAACTTTTTATGTAATGTAATAAGCAAAAAAAAAAAGAAGAAAAGTGAACAACTAAGCCTAAATTTCATAATAATTTGTAGCCCCTAAACCGAGCACTAAGTAGAAAATACGTATTAATTTTTAAAAGTAGCAAAAACATACAAATAAATTCTAATGAGCAATAAGATCGCTTAACTATCGATAATTATCGGTTGCACAAGCAAAGCCAATCATTAAGCGGGGGGTCTTTTGCATTGTTTCCAATCAATTAAATAAGTATTGGTATTTACAATGCTTTCTCGCCTCAGCGACAACTTACAATGGATTCAGAAATATTCCACAAAACATCGATATAGATATGGTTATAGGGAAATATGTATACCGATCTGACAGCAACGACAAGTAGTGAGAGGCATCATAATATTTTATATATAAATGCATATCGAAATTTTAAAAATCTTTTCATCGGATCTGCGATGTATGACATTTGGGATTTTAGTTTATTGCAAGATAGATATGTATGTACATAAATTGATAATTGTTCAAAACTATCGATGGAGAAATGCAACAAAAATAATACAATCAATAGTTTTTGTTATGATTATGATTATGACAGTATGACGACAATACGCAAAGGCTAGAAAAATATAGTCGCCTTGGCAAGATGTGAGAGATAACGAAAAGAGTCCGTAAAAAAGATAACAAGAAGCGAGTCCCGCCTCTTGAATTATCAAACGGCCGCTGCAAGGTTTATAAAGCAGCAGCACATACAAAGTGACCATACTCTCATTGATGGAATTAAACCGAAAATGTGTGGCAGTGTTGGTAAACCGCGGCAGACATGCGGCCGCTACATTTTCGTAAAATAACAATAAGTTTCAAAACAAATATAATTTAGCCTGTCACATCAATATTTTGTTTGTGGAAGCTGCGTCGAGTGACAGCTGCACTTTCTAGTAAATATCGACCCCACTCTCACAAACTCTTGCAATTGCAATTGTAGCATGAAGTTTACGACGTTGCACAGTGTGGACACCGTTTATTCCGCCGATTCGGTGGAATGGTGCACAGTGAATGAGGCACATAATGGTTATTTTGCGTGCGGCACCTATCAGCTGGTGAATGCGGAGCAAGCAGCGGCTGAAAGTGGCACGCAACAACAGTCGCAACATTCACAGCAGCCCCGCAAGGGTCGCGTCTATCTGTATGCCTTCGATGTTGAGAGCGGCGCCCTGCACCGGCTGCAGTGCATCGAAACGGCAGCCATCTTGGACATGAAGTGGCTGCCCGCCAGCAACGTAGAAAGCGGCCCATTGCTGGCCACAGTCAATGGGCTCGGTGAGGTCGAGATCTACGAGCTGCTGGCCGCCGAACAGCGACTGATGAAACGTGCCAGTTTGCAGCTAGAGCAGAGCGAAGAGGAACCGATTCTAGCATTGGCCATCGACTGGCGACAATGTGCTGACGATGCAGATGCTGTGCAGCTACTAGTGTCCGATTCCAAGGGCAATGTCCATCAGTTGCAATTGCATACGGCGCAACCGAAGCTCAGCCAATTGCGCTGCTGGCATGCGCACAATTTTGAGGCATGGACATGCGCCTTTGATCGTTGGTCGCCACAGCGTCTATTCACCGGTGGCGACGATTGCCTTCTGCATGCCTACGATTTGCGCATCGGTGGCACGGATCGCATCTGGACAAATCGGGCACATGGCGCCGGCGTCACCTCTCTGCTAAGTCGTTCAGTGGCCGAGCACCAGCTGCTCACGGGCAGCTACGATGAGGTGTTGCGTCTCTTCGATACGCGCCGCATGAAGTGCAGCCTAGCCGAGCTAAATCTGGGCGGTGGCATTTGGCGCCTCAAGCCGCATCCGTTGCGTAACGATCGGATCCTAGCCGCCTGCATGTACAATAATTTTCATGTCGTTGACATTAGCTCGTCGGGCCCAGGTCTGACCCTGTTGGGCACCTACAGTGATCAGCATGTAAGCATTTGTTATGGCGCCGATTGGTCGCCAAATATCAGTAACCTGAAATTAGCGGACGGTGCAAATGCTGAGATATTCCATATGGCAACCTGCTCCTTTTATGATAACAAACTCTGCGTGAGCAGCGTTCAAACATAGTTTGAAATGATCGGCATATTGTTATCCTATTAATTAAGCAGACAGATTATTTAAAAAACAGAATCGTTTTATAAAAAATCCTTTTCTTATGTTTGACAGTTTGACCTCTGAATTTATTGTGATTAAAGATTAAGGATTGTACTAAATACAGAATTAAAATTAGTTCTTTTATTCTGCAAATGCGAAGATGATAGAATTTAAACAAACCTATCGATATCGAAAGTGCAACGCATGTATTTGAAATATCGAAAGCACAATCGAAATTGCGATCAGACGCGCGTTTATAAAATTTCGCATCGAATTTGTTTTATAACGAAATGGCTGCAAGTAAGCAAATGTTGCATAAAATTGATAGTGAACTTGCCCACATCCAAAAAGCGCTGGACAAAACAACAAACATTGGGCAGCAAATTGGGGCAGCCATCGAAGATTCCAAAGGCCAGCAAAACACAGTCGCCTCTGCAGCTGAATTCGATGGAGAAATCGAGCAGATGCTTCAAGAGCTGCATCAAGTTGAAGTTGAGCGCAACCAGATTCTGCTACAATTCCATGATATACATGGTGCGCAAATAAACATGTCCAATGCATACAAACATTTATTATATTTTATATTTACTATTTAGAGAACAACAATGATGGGCAAATTCTACAAATACTCAAGCATAACTTGCATCAATTTGGCTGTAAACTGCTAATATCTTCCGATGAGAACAATAGGAAACTATACAAATTTGATTTTGGAAACAAACGTTGCATAATCGTCACTATGAATGCTTCACGCCTGCAACTCGTCCATATTTATCCGGAGAATGGGAATTTCGCCCAACTCACAGAATTTTTAGACGAATCTCAGGATCTAATGGGCTTGCTGAGCACCTTTGGAAGTATATATTAAAAATGTTAAGTTAAGTTAAATGTTATGCATCCACTAATATACATATAAATAAAATACAATAATTATGAGAAACTAAATACTTTTGATAAACTTGAAATTTATTTGTTTGCAATTGCAATCAGACGTTTGCAAGCAGACAGTGGGACACGGCTATAACGACTCGGCTGCTGTTGCCAACAATTGTTGTTAGCATATGCAAAAAGTAAAAGCGTTTGTTGTGTATGCGGCTAAAGTTTGTAATTTTTATAAAATATGCACATATAAATATCTATATATATATATAGGTATATATACTATATATATTTTAGGTATCACATGATTTTTTCAATGTTTGGGTTTTTTTTTTTTGTTTTTTGACTTCTGTGTGTAACAAGATGTAAACAGCGACGAACATCCACAGCCCAAAAGTACAGCTCTTCCCGCCGTCCGTCAGCGTCTAGACGGAGGTGACCACGTTCTGAATCCAGTTCAAAGCGCCTCGGATGCGACGTAGACGTGCACGTACTAGAAAGCTACAGATGAGCAGATACTCAACGTAGGCATGACGACCACCGCCGGCGCTTTGAAGACCGATGCCATGTCCATTTTGACGACCCTCGCAAATGATCTTGGTGGTTAGTGAGAGCAGCCACTGCAGGATCTGCGAAGACAAGAGCCAAACACATACAAACATAAATATCGCAAAGAGCACAAGAAATTTAGTGAGATGTTTGTAGTCACCTCGGGACTGTTTGGCATGCCGCCAGCCTTGAGCCACTGCGATGGTGCCCAGAGGAAGAGCTGCAGCACATTGGCGGCAATGTCCGGGCTCATTCGCTTCGACGGATTGGGATTAAGTATATTGTGGATGAGCTGCTGCAGCAGCGGCGGACACGCATCGCACAGTGGCGGTAACTGCTCGTGCCTGTAATCGCTATTCCTCAGCGAATAAGTGAGCTCGCCCTGTGCACGTGCCAATCCGCCTGAGGATGAATAGAAGGGATTAGGCATACCAAAGATTTCGTAGGCCAATGCACCGCAGGCCCACAGATCGGCTTTGCTATAGTTGAGCACCGCAAATGGTCCGGGCTGTGTATTAAAGATTTCTGGCGCCATCAGTGCCGCATTGCCGCCCTTATCGATGTCATTGGCGGCATAGGGCAAACGCAGTCCGTGCACTTTGTCCGCCAGACAGCAACCGAAATCTGATAGCACCAGCAGCGGCGACTGGTCGTCCGATTGCAGCTCGATTAGTACATTATCCGATTTGAGGTCACGATGAGCGACACCGTGCCGACTTAAATGGGTGACAGCCTCCAGCATCTGGGCGAGCAGGAGGATTCTGGTGCGAGTTTTTAGCTCACTGGTGTCTAGCAGGCCGCGCAGACTGTGATCGTAACGCTTCATTAGCAAATACAATGACATGTTTCGTCCATAGCCCTGCGGATTGATCCGCTGCGGCTGGGCAATCGGATAGAGCAGATGGCCATCGGTAAAGTTTCGCACCTCATCGCAAAAGAAGCCAAACATGCATACAATATTTGGATGCGGTGGCAACGTCAACGTCTGATGCTGCAATAGACGCTCCCATTCCTCGGCACTGGCATTCATGCGACGCTGACGCGCTGGCACCGTCTCTTTGTACATCGCTCGCAATATGGACAGCGCATTGCTTTGTATATCGTAATTGAACATCATTTTGAGTGCCAGCGGATATCGCTCAATCGAGGCCGAGTTATGGGCCGCATGCAGTCCACGCTCCTCAGTATAGCCAGATGGTAGAGCCCGTTCCTCCTCGGTCAGCTGCTGTGGCTGTTGTCCAACTGCCGTTGCAGCTATTGTGTTGAGGCCATCTACAAAGACGGCGGCCGCCGTTGGCTGACTGTAATTGTAAATGTTATCCACAGATCCGCCAAAATTATGTACGAATCGCGACATATTCTGCAGGGGCGACATCATCTCGTGACTCCAGTTGGTAGAGCTGCTCATTGTGTTGGCGGCAGTCGCTGTGTTCGATTCGCCGCCGCCGTGTGCCATATCCGATTCGGGAGTCTCCTTGAAATTGGCCGCATAGACAACAGCCGCACAGCCCTTGGCAATTGGTGGACCCACCTCAAGTTTGTCAATATTAAAATTGCTATTCAACGTTTCGGATATTTCGTCGTGATTCCAAGCGGTCTGTAAGCGACTGGCCGCCTCGCGGATCTCCCAGCAAACGCCCTCCAGTTCATCCTCCTTGCTCAGCACACCCGAACCGGTGGCGAGGCTAACACCAATTAATGCAAAAAACGGCGCCGAATCGCCATAAAAGAGTTTGCGCGTCGCCCGATGACGCAGCTCCTCCGAGTAACTGTTTGTCACACGGCTCAAGATGTTGTCGATGAAGAGCTTGCGGGCATGTTGTCCAAAGCGAAAGATGCCACCATTCGCTGGACGGGTCGGACAGAAGCGTGGCAACACATTCGCAGTCTGCGGCTGCGTTGCCGCTGAGTTCTGTGAAAGATCAGGAACGATAAACGAAAGTCAAGATCTCATTTTTACTTAAGCTTGACGGAGATGCAAATTCAGCAACTGTTTGATACTCTTTTCTTTAAAAAGTAATGCAAAATATATATATGACAAATATGAAGAATGTATTTTTTTAAAAATAAATATATATATATATATATATATATATATATATATATACATCGTTCTCTCTGTCTTACTCTATGCTGTGCACTTTTGATCGAAATACAATGATCACAAAGGCTTTTGGCCGTCGATGGTCATCCTGGCATTGAATTAATTATAATTCACACTCACCCGCAGAACATTGACAGATGTTAGGGGAAAGCCTCGCTTGCTTCGTGTCTTTAACTGGCCTTGTTCCAAAATGTTGGTGTGTATATCACGATTCCAATAGCTTCGTAGAACGTAACGACCATGTTTAACCAGTCGCACGGTTAACAGTCTTACAGACATTTTACCAAATGCAGATCGGCCTTATTGTTTCGCGTTTCTCGTTGCTGATCAAGAAGATTCGCATTGGACTATCGAACTATCGAAGAAGGACAGCGAAATTGATATGTATCTGTTGTTATTTATTATTAATATTAACGCTCACCTATTCGTTCTTTTTTTTTTGTATTTGTATTTGTATTATTTCGTTTAGCTTTCGTTGCGGCACCAGCAGTAATCCCAGATCGCAGTTTATCGATATATCGATCAATTGCTGCCTTGAATGGCAATTGTTTGTTTTTGCGTCGTAGAATTGGCCGCCGTCACAGTTCTACTATAAAGATATATATATAGGCATTACTATGTACGTATATAGTCAACTAGTGAGAAATTCGAAATGGGAAAATCTTCAAGCTTGTTCTTAATATTCTATTTTCTAAACGTGCTTGAGCGGTTTGAATTTGTTCAACGAACTGATAATTTGTTTAGTTTAACTCGCCTTGTTGATTGATTTTCCAGTTGTCACTAGTGGTTCATCCGTACGTGCTTGTTTCTCTGCATAAGTCAGTGTGTATGTTTGTTTTGATATTTATGGACGATTCGTTGTTGCCAGTTTGTGTTAAACATCGATATTATTATTGATAGAATCGTTCCAGTTGGTTTTGTGGTAGGAAATTAGATAATCACATCGCCATAAAAAAAACATTAAAAAACAGCTTGAGAATTTATCATTTTTAATTCGAATTTACAAAAGAGCCAAATATTGAATGTACCTAGCACCAGAATTCGATTTTGAGTCGATTTTACAATAAAAACAAACGAGCAAATTCACAAACACAATCAGCTGTCAGTTTGTCACACAGAGCTGCACTGCGATTTATCCACTATCGATGCAGCTAATGCCGTATGCCTTGTCGATAGCAATTATTGCAAAAAGTAATCGATAGGCGATTTAGTTGCATCTACGCATTTTATTCAAATCATACGCTCAAGAATAAATAAGTGATTACACATTTAATGGGGACCCAACATTTTCTTAGGGTCAACCCATTCCTTAAATTGCTTCTCAGTCACTCCAGCCTTTACAGCCTCCTCCATGAGCGTGGTGCCGTTCTCATGCGCTGTCTTTGCTATCTTGGCCGCCTTGTCGTAGCCAATGTGCGGATTCAAAGCCGTCACCAGCATCAGCGACTCGTTCATGATCTTCGCAATGCGATCTATATTGGGCTCAATGCCCTCGACACAGTGCTTGCTAAAGTTAACGCTGCCATCCGCTAGAAATTATATATTCGTTGAGATGACGATGACCAAGACGACATTAACTTAGATGCTTACCCAAAAGGCGAATGGAACGCAGCACATTGGACACAATTAAAGGTTTAAAAACATTAAGCTCAAAGTGTCCACTGGCGCCGCCTACTGTGACGGCCACCTGATTGCCCATCACCTGGGCGCATATCATGGTCAACGATTCGCACTGTGTGGGATTCACCTTGCCGGGCATAATGGAGCTGCCCGGCTCATTCTCGGGCAACTGAAGCTCGCCGAGACCGCAACGTGGTCCTGAGCCTAAGAAACGAATATCGTTGGCAATCTTCATCAGGCTGACGGCAATAGTGTTGAGCACACCGTGCACCTCCACCATGGCATCGCGAGCGGCCAACGCCTCGAACTTATTGGGCGCCGTTACGAAGGGCAGTGAGGTGAGCTCGGCGATGCGAGCCGACACCTTTTCGGCGAAGCCCTTGGGCGCGTTGAGGCCCGTGCCGACGGCTGTGCCGCCCAGGGCAAGCTCATAGACGCGCGGCAGGCAGACCCTGATACGGTCGACGCCGTATGTCAGCTGCTGGGCGTAGCCACTGAACTCTTGGCCCAAGGTCAGAGGCACTGCGTCCATGAGATGGGTGCGACCAATCTTGATAATGTCCTTATAGTCAATCGATTTGCAATGGATCGCATCGCGCAGATAGCACAAGGATGGAATGAGACGGTTATTGAGCTCCAATCCGACAGATATGTGCACGGCTGTTGGGAAGGTGTCGTTGGAGCTCTGCGATTTGTTCACATGATCGTTGGGATGCACTGGTTTCTTGGAGCCGAGCTCACCGCCCATTGCCTTAATGGCAGCATTGCTGATCACCTCGTTGGCGTTCATGTTCGATTGAGTGCCGGAGCCCGTCTGCCAGATGACCAACGGGAAGTGTCCTTCGCTGTAGTACTTGCCGGAGATGACATCGTCACAGGCAGCAGAGACGGCATCCGCTATCCCGGCGTCCATGCCAAAGTCCTTGTTGACATCCGCACAGGCCTTCTTCAATATGCCCATGGCCTGGATGATGGGTTTCTGACAAAAATCAAATAAATTGCCGATTATCGGATTAGGCCGGGACATATATATAGAGTTACCGGCATGCGTTCGCCAATGGTGCCAATGGGGAAATTGATCACAGAGCGCATGGTCTGTGCGCCAAACAGTTTATCCGCTGGCACCTTCAGCTCGCCAAATGTATCCCGCTCCATGCGAAACTTGCCATCCTGGCGAGCACCATGGTGAGTGTATTAATCACTAGGATTCAAATACATTCAGGATTATTTTACTTACGCCTTTGTTCTTTTTAGACTGGAGCAACAATGTGGCACTAAACTGACGACAGCCGGTGAGCATCCTCACCTTCTCTCGATAGCGCAACATTTTTAGTCAATCCTCAAGCTCAAAGTTGTTCAAAACAGATGCTTCTTTTTTTCGAATTGAACTGAAATATTACTATTTGTAATATTCAGTTTATGTGTGTGATATTCTGACAGTTAACTGAGGGTCAATTAGTTTTTATCCACAATAAATATTTAAAATACTTTTCAAGATTGTTTACAATAAAACTTTAAAATCCATCAATGTTAAGGCAAGTGATGCTAATGTACTTATTATTTTGACCATCAGTGTATGTAAATTAGTATATACCTTTAAACGGAATATTTAATAATAAGATGGGAAAATATTCACGAATAATTGTGTTCTCACTAAAATAATTTTGTTTCTTAAAATCACTTAAACCCAATAGCTTTTCTTAGAGTTTGCATATAATTTGTATTTGATTCTAGCAGATTAATGCTATAGTTTTTTAGGAAAAATTTAAATATTGCATTTTTTTTTTTAGATTATTAGAACTGACCATTGCAGAAAGAATAATCCGACAATTTCATTCAATTTTTTTTTGGTTTTCAAACATGATTTTTATTCTCGAATCTGTTTTGGACTGGAACACAAAGGAAAAAGCTTCCTTGGCAAGCATTCAATCCAGACAGTTATTTAAAGGATTCACTTTTTGCTTAGATTGTAGACTTTTTTGTTGCTGTTGTTTACTTGGGGCCCAGCATCTCCTCGGGTCGCACCCAATCGTTGAACTGCTGCTCGGTCAGATAGCCCAGATTAATGGCCTCCTCCTTGAGCGTGGTGCCGTTCTTGTGCGCTGTCTTTGCTATCTTGGCCGCCTTGTCGTAGCCAATGTGGGGATTCAATGCCGTCACCAACATCAGCGACTCGTTCATAATCTTCGCAATGCGATCCTTGTTGGCCTGAATGCCATTGACGCAGTTGGCCGTAAATGTGCGACTGCCATCGGCTGCAATTAGTAATTAATAAGATATGGGTTGAGTGAGAGGATTGGAGACTGATGGCAAATGAAATTACTTACAGAGCAGGCGAATGGAGCGCAGCACATTGGAGACAATCAGAGGCTTGAATACATTCAGCTCAAAGTGTCCATTGGCACCGCCCACTGTGACGGCCACCTGGTTGCCCATCACCTGTGCCGAGAGCATGGTCAGCGATTCGCACTGTGTGGGATTCACCTTGCCGGGCATAATGGAGCTGCCCGGCTCATTCTCGGGCAATGAGAGCTCGCCGAGACCGCAACGTGGTCCTGAGCCCAAGAAGCGAATATCGTTGCCAATCTTCATCAGGCTGACGGCAATAGTGTTGAGCACACCGTGCACCTCCACCATGGCATCGCGAGCGGCCAGCGCCTCGAACTTATTGGGCGCCGTCACGAAGGGCAGTGAGGTGAGCTGGGCAATCTTGGCGGCGCACTTCTCGGCGAAGCCTTTGCGTGTATTAAGTCCAGTGCCGACGGCTGTGCCGCCCAAGGCCAGCTCATAGACACGCGGCAGACAGGCATCGATGCGCTCGAGGGCATAGGCCAACTGCTGGGCATAGCCACCGAATTCCTGGCCGAGAGTCAGGGGCACCGCGTCCATGGTGTGGGTGCGGCCAATCTTGATAATGTCCTTGAACTCATTCGACTTGGCAGCGAGTGCATCGTGCAGCGTCTTAATTGCCGGCTTCAGATTATTGTTCAGCTCAAGGGCGACAGAGATGTGTATGGCCGTTGGGAAGGTATCGTTGGAACTCTGCGATTTGTTCACATGATCGTTGGGATGCACTGGCGTCTTGGAGCCCAGCTTGCCGCCCATCAGTTCAATGGCGCGATTGCTGATAACCTAAATGGAGACACACACACACACACTGTGAGTACGGCGTACAAACAAATTGTTCATAGTTGATCCATGTACCTCGTTCACGTTCATGTTGCTCTGCGTGCCGGAGCCCGTCTGCCAGATGACGAGTGGAAAATGATCGTCGTACAACTTGCCGGAGATGACATCATCCGCTGCCTTCGAGATGGCCTCGCTCACCTTCTGATCGAGTCCAAATTCCTTGTTGACCTCGGCGGCGGCCTTCTTCAAAATGCCCATTGCCTGAACGACGGGTTTCTATAAGAATTCCATACAGATACAGATACAGATACAGATAAATTTACAGATAACTATGACTATAAACTTGATTTAGCTTCAAGCTACTCACCGGCATGCGTTCCGTTGAGCCGCCGATGGGAAAGTTGATCTGGGAGCGCATCGTCTGTGCACCATAATATTTGTCAGCGGGCACCTTCAGTTCGCCAAATGTGTCGCTCTCCACGCGATATTCCTGTGACGCCTGTCAACGAGAATTATTTTGTTGTTAAGGACATTTCAGTTGTGTGTGTGTTTCTGTGTGTGTGTGTGTGTGTGGGGCATTATGCAAATGTCTCAGCTGACCATTGTGTCTGTTTCGGCAGCTCGCAATTAAATAGTTGCGATTGCGATTGCGAGCGGGCAAATATTGAATGAGATAAGTTGCCACCGGCGAGCAGCGAAAAATCAAATGTAAGAGCCGGCTCAACAAGTATGCTGAACTCTTAATCACTCCAGCCCGACTCTCACATGCTCTACATATTCTCTATATATGGCCAACAAATAATGTTAAACTACATTGATTTGCAAAGAGTCTCAATTTGAATCTCAATCTCAATCAATTTCATCGTATATCAGACTTGCACTTATAACAAGGGAAAGACAGAGAGGGAGAGAGAGAAATTGAACCCTTTAAATTTGTCTTGATATATTCACATATTCATAAATATAGTTAAGCAGGGCATTGAGAGTGCTATAGTGCTGAACTAAAGTCTTAAACGATCCAAGTGGGGCGCTTTTGCTTCTCAGCCAGACAACGTGTGTCTGTGTGTGTGTGTGCGGATGCGTAGTGATTGCCGTCTAATCTGTGTGTGTCTGTGTATGTGTGTTATATTCACACATACGATATTTAAAGCAAGTAAACAAGCCACACACACACGCAAGTGTTAAATGCAAAGGGCAAACGGACGAAAACTGACAATTAATTAGAGAGAGCGAGCACGAGAGAGTGAGAGCGAGATAGTTGAGCTAATGGGAAACGGTATTTAGTGGGATGCCAATCTGTGTGAATTTTGAGTAGCGCAACAATCAGTGTATACTCCAATTAGAACCTCATCAACCGATTCAATTAACCGGTTTGTTTTGCCAAAACCTGTATAATTGCCAATTTGATTGTGTTTGTAAACTGAAACACTGACCAACTTGCAACTGGTTTTTGCATAAATACATCAAATTAAAAAAATCTATGTACGTGAGAACAGATTCTGATATGCAATTTAATGTAGCTCAACTAATAATTTCGTATGGGGTATACAGGATATCATTACTAAAAGTAATTAGAGCTAATTTAGCATACATTTCATAAAATAATTAAAGGATTTGTAGTGTAGGCAATTTCTATGATTCAACTGTCAACGTCAACTGCTATAGCTTTAAAAATGAATTTGATTGCATTGAACTTGTAATTTCGTCCAGTAAAGATTAAATTGTGAAACATTAAAATTTCAGTAAACTTTCGAAAATGTTACATTCAATAGTGTTTTTATACACCAAAATAACTTCCATATGTATTATAAAACTCGAACATATTTAGATTTTAACCCCTTATGTTTGTCTTTATTTCAAAATTATTATTTAATGTAAATCAATCCAATTCACGAACTTGATTGAATTCACACATCTCCAAGAACACGCTCAATATCTAAACGGAACTTTTTTTCAGGAATATCCCTTACATTAATTTCTTCGAATTCACATTTGAATTCTCTCGCGCGGCGCCAAATTATCTAATTGGCTCTTATAGCAAATACGTTCCACAGATCTAATTTCTTCTTCTTGATTGCTGCTCGACTTGTGGAACTCAGTTCTAATGATTGTAATAATTGCAAGTATCGTTATTAACGTCAGTAGCGCTTTCTTGCGTATCGTTTAAATAGGCCTTTGCACATAATTTGTGCAATACACTTTGGCAATAAGTGACTGTAACTGATTACGAAATGCCGGCAAATGTCTTAACAGTGATTCCAATTGGAAGTGTCATGGACATGTTGGTGCGCGTTCGAATGGATTTTAAAAAGATTGAGTCCGCCTCATGGGTTCCAACTGCTTGATGCCTTCAATTATAGCCAAGAAGTTAATGCAGGCCAGGACAGAAATGGAAATTACATAAGTGCATATCCAACAACTAATCTTCTTACCATGCGAACAGCGTACGCTGCACTCGTCCATGGCTTGGTCATCTGTTGGACACCACGTAGCGTGGAGCGCTGCAAAAGCGGTAGCACCATTTTTATAATATATTAGTAGTTAAATACAGCAGATGCAACTAGATATAAGATCCGCGAATACTTCACGGCACCAGGCAGGCAAACACAACAAAAACACCAATTACGATAGACGATAGTTCACTTCCTGGCGATATATCGATACATTTCGATTTTGTCATCCTATCGCGCAGCTCAGAGATAACAAATGATTTGATTAACTTCTTAATTAATGCAGTCAATTTACAGGTAAGTGTTTGTGTTTATATGTGGAAATATTAGTAAAATAGCTACTGCACCGGCTCATACATATATCGAATAAAAACATCGCCCACCTCTAATAAACAGCTGCGACTGCTGTCTGCCGAATTGCTGCTAGGCGAGAGAGTAAAGTGCTGCATATAAATTGTTATTTGTAAAGCAACCAACGCCAACGCCTACAAAATGTCAGCGTTAATGAAATCTCTGTGCCTGGCTAAAAAGCTGAGCGCTTCGAATCCGGCTCTGTCGCTTCAGATTGCCCGCAATCGTGAGTAGAGTGCATTTCTGTTTGCGGTTTTTCTGTTTTGTTTACGTAACTTTTGAGGTGTTTTGCGAATGGTCTTAACCGTTATTTGCAACAATTCACAGTTGCTGGCTGGAATAAGGACTACAAGCCGGCACCGTACCCAAAGACAGAGAAGGAACGCGAGGCGGCTGCCAAGAAATACTATCTGCTGCCAGAGGAATACAAACCGTATGCGGACAACGGCCTGGGCTATGGCGACTATCCCCACGTTGGCGGCGGACTGGGCATAGAGAACAAGGATAGCTATTATCCCTATGATTATCCCGAGCATAAGCGCAACTTTCACGAGCCAGTAAGTTAATGCATTTACGCTGCAACTATACAATATTAATATCACGTTTTGGTTTGGTTTACTTAATAGGTTTCAGCGGATATTGATTTGTATAGCGAGGATCGCTTTTCGCAGGCGGATCAACCACGCTACAGTACATCCTATTACTTTTTGTGCTTTTTGGGCGTCATGTCCGGCTGCCTGGCGGTCTACTACTGGCTGGAGGACAAGAAAATGTACCGTCCAGTGGCCGCCAAGCAGTTACCCGCTGACGGTAAGAAGCACTACACCTTCGAGTAATAGGAAGCTCTTGGCGCAGGAACACTCAATGGAACAGCAGATTGCTGAATGTGCGTCGTGTGTTCATGATTTGATTTTTGTTTCGCTTAAGATTAAATAGGCAATTTACCAACGCATATGTACAATTAATGAAATACTAAATTGAAGTGTATGTCGATTAAATATTAAAATATTGATTTATGCACTTTCTTGGAAATTTCAACGATTCGAGTTTACATTCTTCAGGATCATCAGATATCTTTGACCCGATATTAAAAGGAAGTATTCTTTTTTATTTCAATAATAGTATTTATTGGCAACATAACCTACAAAATTCAAAATATTTTATAAAATACTTCATTTGAAATCAATTTGGAAGATGAAGATACTCATCCAAATAAATCAAAACAAAAAAAAAAAATATTACAAATTCCAATTTGAAAAATGAAGTGAATTTCTTAAAAGTACGGTTATTTCTTAAAATTAAATAATGCTAAGCTATATACTAATTACATATGGAGTTAGGTGAAAAACAATTCGGTGAACAATGCATTTCAAGGATTCTGTTGAAATGCGATGAATAAAAGTAAACGAATACGATGGATGATGATGACAAATGTGAAGATTACTCCACAATATAGTTGGGATGGACGACCAGAAGCGGATCGTTTTCCGATTCATCATCGTAGCCCAACGCATTTTTGGAAAAGGGCTTGAGATGTGCGGTTTTGAGTGGTATTATAACCTGATCATGATAGATCAAGCGATCTATTAGCTTCTCGATGAGGTTCTTGCGCGAGATGAGCTCATCCTCGGACTCAATTTGTTCAGCGACCTGCTCCAAATACCAGGTGACGACATCGCTGCGTTTCATGCCCGTATCGCTGCCTTCGACCTCGCAGCGCGCCTCCTCGCCACGCATATGCAGCACCAGCATCGTTGACAGATTCTTGTAATCCTCGAAGGAAAGCGTGAACTTTTTCTTTTGGCCAGCACCGGCCGAGTTGTCCATTACGGCATCATCGCCACCTTCCTGATTGGCCGCTGCCCCATTATTCTCCATATCAAGATCATGCTCAATGCCATCATCCACACCCAGTTGGTCATCATCGTCCAGATGAATGTCTGGCTGTTCGACGCGTATAATGGACTTATTGAGGAGTCGGAATGCCTCCTTAACATGACGCTCGATCACACGATTGGAGCATTCCAGCTTGGCCATTGCCTCGCTCAGCCGTATCATCGACTCCAGCTGACGAACAGTTATGCGCCACGTGCTCCGGCCCGATGAGCCCGTATCTCGCTGACGCAAATGCCCATAGTTTTCCACCAGCATTTTGCCCGCCTCCGTGCTGATGATCGGCTTGAACTGTCTGGCAAAGGTCACATAGCGAAGCACCTCCTCACGTGTATACGCACGCTCCACAGACTCCTCGATGTTCGAGTGCAGATCGACAATCTTGCGGGCGATGGCATAGTCGACCACCTCATTGCACTCATCCACCAGAATGAAGAACAGATCGAAACGGGACATTATCGGTGCGGACAATTGAATATTCTGTTGCAAACTCTTGGAACGATCGTAGCGTCCATTAATTGGATTCGCTGCAGCCAGAATGGAGGTGCGTGCATTCAATGTGGCACGAACGCCGGCGCGTGCTATCGATATGGTCTGCTGTTCCATGGCCTCGTGTATGGCCACCTGATCCCGCAAATCCATCTTGTCGAACTCATCGATGCAGCAGATGCCGTTGTCCGCCAACATGAGAGCACCCGCCTCGATCACAAAATCAAAGCTCTCCTCGTCGCGGACGACGGCTGCGGTGAGACCAGCCGCCGAGGATGCCTTTCCCGATGTGTAAATGGCACGCGGCGAAAAGTCCGATACCTGTTTGAGGAACTGTGACTTGGCCGTGCTGGGATCACCCACAATGCACACATTGACATCGCCACGCAACGATGTCTTCTCCGTGGTTGTCTTGGCCACGCCACCAAAGAGCTGGAGCAGGATGCCACGCTTGACCTCATCGTTGCCATAGATTGAGGGGAAAAGGCTGCTGATTAGATTCTGGTACAGATTGCGATCCTTGGACATCTCATAGATCTTTTGCCATTCGGCGTCGGTCATTTGTTTCTTCATATCCTCCGCGGTCACCTCGGACATAGGTAGGTCGGTGCCTCCAAAGCGGGCGGTGGTCGCTTGAACGCTGCACGCAAGGAACGCCATACGATAGTTGAGCTCTCGGACACCCAGTGCTTTAAGACCGGTGACGCCCTCGGAGCCCTCGCCGGGTTTGTGACGAGATCCCATTTCGGCCTTGGTGCCGGGCATGCTCAGCACACTAACGTCCGGTACCACGATGAGAGTGCCAGTGAAGTCATAACGATCGCCCGCCTGCACCGTCTCGACCAGCTCGGAACGCAATATAATCTCAACGGCGCGCGGTATACAGCCGCGCGGTAACTCTGCCTGCGTCTCCTGTATGCGAATCTTCTGGAAGTCGAGAAACAGTGATTTCTCCACATCGAGCATGAAACGGCGACGATTGGCGCAAACGGGATTGCGACAAATGGTGGGATTGGTGAACTTGAATTGCTGCTCGACGTTTCGTATCTCTGTCTGGCAGTCGAGGCACATGAATGTGCCCAGCACAAGTTCCGGATGAACAGGATGGGTGCGCACCACCTGGCCAGAGATGCGGATGAGGGTGCCAATCTTCGAGGTGGTCAGATCGCGTACTTTGTGACGCGTCGGCACTTCAGTAAAGGCCACATAACAATCCTTGTTTGTCTTGAGGCCAATGCGATCTTTCACATAGTTGGACACTGATTGGCAGAGGAACGGATAGACATGGTAGTACTCCTCGATGATGGCTGTCGCCAGATTTTGGTCGTATTTCTCCACATCCTCGAAGCTCACCTCCAAAGTGCAACGATCGGGTGACTCTAGATTGGCCGCTGGACGCGTATATTTGATTTCGCCATCCTCTTTGAATTCCTCGAGAAAATCTTGAAAAAGCTTCTGTGTGCGTATGCCAACCTCATCCTTGACACGCAGCTGGCCAATTTGTGCATCTGCCACATCCATTTTGTTCAATCCGTGCACTCCAAATAAATTCCTAAGGCGCAAAAACAATTTGCGTTTACTGATGCTATTTGCTTAGCCTGCAGCTGCGTGTTTTGCCAATTTCGCGCCTTTTTTTTGGCAATTCGCGGTGACAGTATCGGCATTTGTGTTATCGATTGCTGTGCAGAGTTATCGTTTCGTGTGATTGCGGCTCTCACTTATGCATTCAGAGAGATAATTAACTTGCAATAATTATGTGTCAGAAATGATGAATAACTTGTGAATTATTTTCATATTATGCTACGTTTAATAAACGTTATTTTTCAAAACTCATATGGAGCGAGTTCTGATAAGAACCAATCGATAGTTACGCGCTCAAACCTAGCATATTCAGTTGATTAAATTTGGCAGCCAGGCACGCACAATCGCAATATCTTAGCGATTGCGGGTATTTTTGTAAGTTACCATCGCTAGAGCGTGCGAACTGGCTGCGACTAGGGAATTATTGATTCCGGAACTCTGTTAGAGAAATACCTTTGATTATACCGATTTAACTGAACACGTTTGCCCATTGCGCGCTAGCGGTGAACAAATAAAGCAATTACATTTGCTCAACACCTGCGACTGTCAACTGATTTGGGCCAGCCACACACACACACACACACGCACACACTTAGCAACCCACAATCACACACACACACAACCAAAATGGTGGACGCTGCCAGACAAATGCTCGATGAGCTAATGGGTCGCAACCGAAATTTACATCCTTCGGAGGCGGGGCAGGCGGTAAACTGGGAAGATTCGGAGGTGAGTCGCCCATTAATCAGTATTAGCGCATTACCTAAGATGTACTCTCTGTGATATAATAGAATATCTTGGCACAGGCGCATCTCTTTTAATGTTGCACTTTTTATGGTTTTCTTTTTCCATTTATTTCTTATTTTATTTGTATTATTTTTATTATTTTGCTTTTGCCGGCGACGCACAGTGCATGCTAAAAGTCTTGATACGGCTAGAAAATGGTCAATACTTCAGTTTGTTTACATTCCTCATGGAGTTAGCAAAGTAATAATCTAGTTTTGTGAATTTTTGGTTAATTTTAAATCATAAGAATATTAAATAGTTTAATTTACCTGAAGTGCCCAAATATTGTGAATTTGTCTAGCATGAACTGTAGGCAAATACTAAATAATTATTTCCTATTGAAATAAATTGGAAATTAACATCACTCACATTGCCAATCTCCATTTTGCAGTTTTGTCAATTCTACAATGTGAAATTCTGTCCACACGATCTGTTTATAAACACACGAGCCGATCTTGGTCCATGTACACGCATTCACGATGAGGAGGCGAAACATCTGTACGAGGAGGCACGTCCATCGCAGCGCAAACGGCACACGGAGGATGAGTTTCTGCGCTTTTGCAATGTAATGCTGCACGATGTGGACCGGAAGATACAGAAGGGGAAGCAGCGTTTGCAGCTGATGCAACGCGATCATCCATCGGCGCCCGTGCAACAGTTGACCAAGCATCAGGAGCAGCTGGGCAATCTGAATGCGCGCATCAGCAAGCTGGTGGCCGAGGCTGAGGAGGCCGGCATACGCGGCGATGTCGATCAGGCCCAGGAACTGATGACCGTCTGCGAGGAACTGAAGGAGGAGAAGGAAATGCTGCAGCAACAGTACGAGGCCCATGTCAAGCAATACCAAAAGATTCGAACAGCACCACCACCGACGAACACAACAATGCCTTCTGCCACGCCCACGATCACGCCTACAACGAGCGCCGGCGAACCGCCTAGCGGTGACCAGGCGCTGGCCAGTCCCCTCATGGCCAACAATAGCGACATGGGCGCCATTGACAGCACCGAATCAAATAACGGTGGCGAAGACAACGCGACAAGCACAATAATAACAACAACCACACAGGCAGCGGGAACAGTAACGGCAGCGGCAACTGAAACAGTAGCCGCGTCCGCATCCCCAACGGCTAGCACAAGTCCCACGGGCGACGACACAAAGATGGACTCGAATAAGATCGATTCCAAAACGGGGGCCAATTGGTCGCACGATGTGCTGCCCGAAAAACAGATGAAGGTCTGCGAAATCTGTGGCGCTTTTCTCATTGTCGGCGATGCACAACAGCGCATCGAAGATCATCTGATGGGCAAACAGCATTTGGGCTATTCCAAGCTGCGCAATGCCGTTGCCGAAATCAACGAGCGACGCCAAAAGGAGCACGAAGAGGAGGAGCGAAGGCGTCGCGATGATCGTGTTCAACGCTTTCACAACACCTACGACAACAGGCGGTAAGGCAAAGTAGAACTTTGCTTATGTTGAATAGATACAGAGATACTTATAAGTCTTGTAAAGAGTAAAGAGTTGAGTTGAGTTGAGTTGCAGAGTAAGCAGATTTAAACTAGAGACACGAACTACACTAACCAAACTAATTTAGAAAGTAGTCTTGAGAATTAAAGAACAGTTGTATGAATTGAGATTAGACTAAACACATTATGTGAAATTGTAGAGTTTAGTGTAAACCGCTGTAGAATTGCTTAAGAGTGGCAATTAGAATTCAAACTGGTATCACTAAGCAGACAATACACAGAGGCAAGTATATTCGCAAAGAACTGGGTCTCTTATCTACTACGGAAGTGGCTCTCATTACCCGAAGCACATCTGATGAGAGAGCAGGCGACCCATGCTCACAGTCAGTCTATGTATTGTCCCGTTTAGTGTTGAAATGCACTTTTCTAAAGTCTTCATTTCTATTTGCATAACTTCAACTGGAACTCTATCGCTATCTCGCTCGCATTCATGCAGAGATCAACGCTCTGATTATCGGGAACGCAGTCGTGACTATGCGCCGAATCGACAGTCATCGGATAGACGGCATCGTAAGCATTGCACAACATTGATCCGACAAACTCTTAATCGAATCCGTTGCAGATCATCACAAATCATCACATCACGGCCATTCGTCGTATTCGAGGAGTGGCAGCCACAACACGACCAGCAGCAGCAGCACGCGCAGTCGACACAATCATTACCGGCACGACAGTCGCGAGCGTCATTGTCGCAGTCGTAGTCGCAGTCGCTACTAGTGGCGGATACAATAATACCAAATACAAACAGAAGAACAACAACACCAACAGCAACATCAACAATTCGATGAACAAGTACAACAAAAGCAACAACAGCAGCAACAGTTCTAAAGCAACATAATAAACATAAAATAAAAAAAAAAAGAAAAGAAATGAAAATGCAGAAATCATAAAACAACAGCTCTTGTAGTCAATTGAAAATGCAAGTTAGACGGAGATACCCAACAAACAACAACAAAGAACAAACAAACAACAACAATCATCAACAACGAACGAGAAACAACTCCAAACATCTCTGGCCACGCTCAATTGTGCTGCCCTTCTTCCATTCTCCCTCTCACACTCACTGTCTCTCTGAATGCAGCAACGAGGTACTCCAAATAATAATAACACATTTCAATAATCTGTATAAAAAAAAAAAAGAAAAGATATATAAGATCACAGTCAAAAGGGGAACACATGTGTGACACGTGTGAACCTTCCAAATATGCGAATAGAGGTG
This sequence comes from Drosophila setosimentum, assembly GCA_035043505.1. NCBI lineage: Eukaryota > Metazoa > Arthropoda > Insecta > Diptera > Drosophilidae > Drosophila > Drosophila setosimentum. The sequence goes on along the minus strand of JAWNMY010000090.1, from coordinate 9,455,075 downwards.
AGTCGAACACACTTTATTATACGCTAATCGTACTCGTACACCTACTCGTAGTCCAAAAAAAAAAAAGCAACAAAAGACAAAAAAAAAACCAATACAAATTTCAAATGGAATTTCAATTGTACAGACAAGAGAAAGGCACAGAATGTCTAGTTTCCAACTATCGCTTGCGCAAATCCCAAAACAAAATACATATAAATCAACAAAAAATAAAATTCCTTGAATTCACAACCATAGATAAACGCCTACAAGCAATATACCCACACACTCTCACTCACACACACACACAAACACACACACACATACAGACACAAATGTTGTGCGTGTTTATTACTAACATATTGATGTATTCCTGTTCATGGTGATCTTTAAATCATCCTGTTCTATCCTCTTGTTCAAACATAATTATGTACGGAATACTCACTCTCATGCCTTCAAATAACAATGATCTCTGTGTAAATTTCGAATAGACTGAAACAAGTGATGAGAGTGGTGAGAATCATACTTATTGTCCGTTTGATTTTAGTAGTGAATATTCTATATATCAATAACTCTCACATATCGTATGAGGAACGAAACAGTTGCAAGGACTACAAGTAATACTGCAATGAATCGCAATTGTTACCGTGTTCAATGTTCGAATTTAACTTCACATAACACTTCACATAACATTTGATGATACTATAGACACTATCTTAAGTCGGTTACATAAAAGATCAGATTGAATTTAAGAAGTTAAGGCAAGCAATACATTTTTTCCACTCTACCCCAATGTACATCCATATATAAGCATGTATATGTATATATATATAAATATACATATATATATATATATATATAAATATATATGTAAAAAACTAATGACACCGATAACTGAGACATGCCAGACAACCAGACAGAAACGACAGATGGATCGAATTGCCATAAGAATTTGGAATACTAGTCCTGGGGGTGAATCTATTCGATGTGATCGTGATCGATGTGTGAAAAAGAACTAATGGAATCAGGTTAGTTGAATTTTTGAACATTCGACTATTGGTGTATGGTTTTTATTCGTCCACTCCTTGAGGACAGTATTCACAACAACATTCACACACACACACAGACACACACACACACACACACACACACATACACAGACACACAGAGAGAAAATACTCAAAGATCGCTGGGAATGAAAGTATATCCGTGTTGTACCTGTTATTGGAGATACGTTCAATTGATTGTACCAGGTATTTACAACTCGACAACAAATTAACTAACCTCAAAAATCAACCAATCAATTTTAAGTATATGCATATACAATATTATGATATATGATACATATAATGTAACACCACCCACACAGATCGCGTTTGCATGGGAATGGCATGTGCTTCTTTGTGCTTCGCGGTTCAGCGAATCAGGGATCCCCGATCCCAAAATACAGCGTTTTTAATTATTGCTACCCAATCAGGGTCAGGTTTGCAGGGCCCAGAGGTATGTAATCCTCTCGATGTCTCTCTCTCTCTCTCTCTGTCTCTCTCTTTCTGTTTCTCTTTATTTCTCTATCTCTCTCTCTCTCTCTCTCAATCTGTCTATAAATGAATCTCTCCTGTAGTCATATAGTAGGAAGTGTCCAAAATTGAAATAAAAAGTCAATGAAAAGACATCTAAAGGCTCTCGCGCACCCAAGAACAACATATGAACATACTTCCACTTAACGGCATTCCCAGACTCGCATGTGCGTCAGGTACATTTTCTATAAATAATATTTATGTCAATTCCAAATAGAAAGACGATGTCACCCCTCATATTACTTGCTCTACATACAGAAATCCGATTAAAAAAACAAGTTTGTAAAATGTTAAGTTACTCAATTTGATCATTTACAGTAAAAGCTTACATACATATAGATATTTATTTTATTGTCAGAATTCTATTTGGAAAGGACATAGTAGCTTCGGCTATGCCGAATTTGTTTTCATGTTTATCGTTGTTGTACTTTCCAATGTACATACTTACCACATACATACTAAAAGTTTAAAGTGAAATAAGGAAATTAATCGAAAAGTAATAATTAATCGAAAACGATGAGAGAAGAAGCAGTGATCGATATATTTTGGGTCGAACTCGAGCTTGCACAATTATCGTTATCGAAACGTTAGACGATCCGAGCAGAACGATCAAGTCAATCATGATGATGATGAAATAGAGGTAATTGCAATTAAATTCAAAAATACCAATCAAATTTGTAAATTTCTTTTAACTAACATACACTGATAATATGCCTATCTATACATATGTATATATATATATATATATATATATATATTTATGTATGTATATATAGCATATTATGTGTGTGTATGCATGTAGATGCTTAACATCCGAAACCACACACGATCTGTATATAGGTAGGCGAGAGCCGTACGAAATACAATGCGCCACAGCCACAAATTGACAGGCAGCGTGTGAGGCCACCAAACATTATACAAATTTGACCCCCATTCAAGTTATGTAATTCAGACTGCCAGAATGTGTAATGTGTATGTATGTATATGTTCAACCGCCCCCAAGTCCCAAGTATATCCAGGTAAATTTTGATTATAAAAACTACATTAAAATACAAAATAATACACACACGCTCCGAAATTTCTATTTTTTTGTATATACATCTATTAACTAAATATCGTACATATTAAGAAATCGAAGAACTTAAGCAGCTTTACGGCCAGAAAACTTTCAAATGGTTGTAATAGAAGACAAAAAATATCTCCGAAATCTCAAACCCCCCAGCCCGCCCTATCTCTGTCAAATTCCCAAATATATTGCTTACTTATTTACTGGTGAGCTCATCAACTAAACAGAATTACATTAAATACCAATCTCCAAATGGAATAACAGAAATCAACAATAATCAATATATTACGCCCCAATTTTTTTTTATATATTTTTTTTTGCTCATATAATATTTAATTATGACATCCTCGAGTATCGTATCTAGTACTTACAATATACATACATACATATCTACATTATATATATTCTTTCACACCAAAATTTGTAAAAAGAAAGAAAAGAAAAAAAAAAACAAGTCTACACTTGACTTTCACTCGCAGCGGTGTAAACACATATGTATATGTATGTACATGTGTATATGTATTCAGATGTATGTATGTGCAGGCCATTGGGCATGTCCTGCTTTCCGCATAAGATCACCGTATTAAATACTAATGCCACTCTCTCCAAACATTGCAGGACCAACGATGGGCGCCAATTTTTGAAAGGAGCGTACTTCTTTAGCCACCCGTATTGTGATCGATTGTGCCTGCTGTGATGATCCAGGTAACTGCTATGCCCACAACATCCAGTAATGTTTCTTCAAGACAGACGAATGCCCCGACGAACAGCGAGCAGCGAGTAACGATCAATGAGCAATGAGAAATGAGTAACGAGTGACGGGCTCACCGTAAATCTACCACTCATGTTAACTGTAATAAGCATGAGATACGAGGTGAATTTCAATTTCTCTCCTTTCTATCTCTTTCTCTATATGCAAAGCTATATTCATATACATATTTATATATATATATATTTATATATATGTATATATATGTATATATATATGTGTGTATATATATGTGTGTATATATATGTGTTTATATATGTATGTGTATTTATATGAGCATGTGTATGCCTATATACATCCTATATATTGCTCTCTATCTCAAACTTTCTCTGTCTGTTTCACACATAAAATTGAAGACAAACAAACAAACTTACACATATACACACACAAACACACACACACACACACAAGAACAATAACAATTGTTAGATATTTTATTTTATCGGCATCGTTTTATCTTTCACAAACATGATCTACATATAATTTGGTATGTATCGAGTATCGATATTCCGCATAGTAGCGTTTGTGGAGGATAAGGCGTCGCCTGCGGCCATGACGCAATCGCCTTTCGTTATTTAGCAAAAATATATATATATTTTAATTTCATTTTGTTCTTCGCGTACAAAAATGTTTGATTGCCGAACGAAAAACTAATAAATATACGATAAAAAAGAAGAAAAAACATGAAAAATGTAGTCATAAAAGCAATTTTTTAATTATTACATACATAACTTACATCTACACTTAATACATACTATTATTATTAATAATGATAACATTCAAATTCGAGACTCGCAATAATTTTTCAATAATATTAAAAAGAAGAAAAAAAAACACTGAACAAAATAAAAATCAACTTAAGCAAGAGATTGCATAAAATCCGGAATTTTGTTGTTATTTTTTTAACTCTTTTGAATTTACATTTGAAGAGTAAGTCTTATGATTCCACTGGCTGCGTATGTAGATCGTACATACTTCAATGATGATGGGGCCTGTTAAAAATCGCTTGCTTGGAATGCATTATTATTGTATTGCCATGTTGTCTAATGTTGACTTACAAAGGGTCAATTCGTCCTTACAAGAGTGCTTCTCCTGTACTCCGTGGTTGACCTGAACTGACTTAGTTGGTGATAATTCGTTGCTTTCGGTTTCAAGAGGGCATCTATCATTATTCAGAGATGGCTAAGGTTAAGCTGAGATACAAAAAAAAACCCCCTTTGGAACTTCCCAAAAAGTAAATAAGAAAATATACACAACAGCTGGAAAAACATTGTTTGATAAATGAAAAAAGGCTATTGGCTCAAATTATTGATTAATTTGGTGTTTCAGATAATAATCTTAAATAATGTCTAATGTGTTTCAGATAATAATATTAAATAATGTTCTCTTATAAATTCTCTCACCGTTTAAAGTAAGAGATAAGAAGGTATATATATAAATGGTTCCTCTGAAAGCAATGGAAAGTAACCTTTGAAGAAGTTAAAAATATCTCGCAATAGCAAAATCGATTTAAACAAAAACTAAAAGAAGTTTATTATACATGATCTCAAATTGTATTTTATACAAAAAAAGTTTGTATATAAAATTTTGTGTGATTCAGATGACGTTTAAGTTCCAATTTGATAAATGCTAAATAAAACCAAGAAAAGTTGCATGTGTTATCTTTAGCGATTGTGTATATTTATTGTAATCTTTTGTTTGTGTATATAATATGTATACGTATAATTTTGATGTTTGCACTTACTATTTGCATTTGCATTTATAGTTAATATCTACAACAATCTATATATATATATATATATATATATATATATGTAAGTATGTATAATGGTCTATGTAAATATAACTATGCATGTATCAATTTCGGCGACTTAACAATATCATATTAAAACGGAAGTTTCATCATCTAATAACATAAATTCATAAGGGGGTGAGAAATAAAAGCGAATACAAAACAAATATATATATATTTTGAAATTTTTTGAATATTTCACAAAAATTTCATTTTATAAACAGATTGATTGTGTTTAATAAGTGTAAACATAATTATAATGGTTATGTGTAAATAATTTGTATAAACAAAGTATGAGGAAATCCAAAGGAGAACAAAAGTAAATAACCAGCATTGAGCAATTGAGAAAATTTTCACTAACTTACATTGAGTACTAATAACAAATGATTCATTGTTTACTTTCGGTTTTTTTTTTTTTTTTTTTTACAATTTTTACAATATTTTGCTGGACAACTTTAAACAATAATTTTTAAAGAATTATTGCTTATGCACTTTTAACTTATTCTCAAACTTAGTTGCTTGGTAAAAAAAAGGTGTACCCAAAGCAGCTACTTTTTGCTTCTCTTTCTTTTTTTTTCGCATTGTTGTGTATAGTTTTTAATTTTTTTTTTTAAATTCACAGTTATAAAAATTGTAGTACTGGCGAATGCGTTGCCCGATCATTCAGCACGGATAAAAAGAATTTATATATATATATATTTTAATACCTAAAAATGTATGTAATATGTACGCGTATTTTGGGTATGTCTTGGTGTGTGTGTGTGTATGTGTGTTGGTGTGAGTATGTGTGTGTTTGTGTGTGTGTATGTGGGACATTTCGAGAAAATAGGGCAGGGGACATTTTAGACACCAGGCTGCAAACCAAAATTGTGCCTGGTAGATCGCCAGCTTATCAGGGTGTAGCATCAGAGGTGAGACAACGCTGGCTGGAGTGGATCGCTGGATTGTGGCTGGTCATGGTTGTGGTCCTGGTGCTGGCCGTGGTCCGCTGCTAGTGGCAATGCTCCGTCACATCCACAATGACCGACTTCTTCCAGCAAAATAGAAAGTAACCGACGCCGGAACCCAGCACGACCATCATACAGAGCCACACGTTGTATGTCATGAAGATCAGCATCAGCAGGAAGGAGAGCGTCACCTGGAGCACTTGCAATAGCGTCTGATACAGATGGTTAATGGACAGCATCGTGGGTCTGTAGTGTATAGGGTCAACACAGCATTAAACATTTGATTATATTGTTTAACGATCAGGTCAAGTAACCCAGCCCCCACTCATTTCAACCCACAATAATCGAAAAAAAAAAAAAATAAATAAATAAACATAACTGGTATTACAAATATACATATACAAACATATAGAATTATGAACAAGGTTATTTTTGGGTTGCACTTAATTTAATTGCGTTTAACGGCTCAAAAGGTTATCGATAAGTGTATATCGAACTCATTTTTAACGAAAAAGAACATTTTCTATAGTTAATTCATAGTAGTGCTTTCGATTAAAAGAGAGAAACATCCGAAAATCTCAAAATGATTATATTTCTGAAATTTGCTTCATCGGGTGCATTATTGTTGGGTTAGACAAAGTTCTATAAGCACTATGTACGACTTTTTATTATTTTCCAATACAGTTATATTAAATTAGTGTGCAAATTTGGATTGTTACGCAAGAGTGCAGTCAGACTGAAGTCTACAATTAAGATTTAATAATTATGCAATCGATAGCAACAAGTTGGATATCGGGTTGCAAATTTGTCATCGCCAATCAGACGCGCGTTTTATTTCTTCAAATCAATCGATCAATTAACGAAGTTGGCCACACGCTCGAAATAGAGCGTTAATTATGTGTGCAATTGAGACGTGTAACATACGCACATACATACAGACATACATACATAGAAGTTACGATACTTACGGTTGTTTGTGCACAACTTCGCCAACGTATCTGAGGATATGAACATTGTGGCGTTGGCGTAGGCACAGTTAACGGGCAAACGGTAAACGGTAAACGGGTAACGGTTGCGTGTGTTTGTTTTATACGAATACAGATGGTGGAGAGGAGCGAAATCAATATCAGATTGTTAACGTTATCGTTATCAATTTGCAGGCGCGGTAAGATTTCACGATTTTTTTTTTTTTTTTTTTAGGAATATTCATAACAATAATAATTATTAAATTAGTTCGATTTTTTTTTTTGATTTGTACATTTGTTGATCAATATTAAATGATGAGCATAATTTACATGATGGCGCAAGTTTTTGATATAGTACAGATGATGACGCAGAGGCGACAAGTGTATGATATACACAAGAGGCGAGGCATTAATATGTAACGGTAAACGGCAACGGCAAACAAAATAGCGAGAGAGAGAGAGAGAGAGAAAGAAAAATATATGAAGAAAAGCATTAGAATTAATATTTACAGCAGACACAACTAGACACAAGACGAGAGACAGGACGGGCAGGCAAACAAAAAACAAGAGAAAGAAAAGAAACTGAACAACTAGAAAGGGGGAACGGATACTCACTGCACGGGCGAGGGGGCTGCTGCGGCGGAGGGTGGGGGTAGATGTGGTGCCTCTGGATTGCGCTGTGGTCCCGTCACCGGTCGATACTCGAGCAGATTGTACGTTTTCCAGAACAGATACTCGCGATAGTATTTGAGGCCCTCGTAGAGCAGCGCCAGCAAAAAGATGGCAATCATGGAGCCAATGAGACCAGCGACCGTATCAATGTGCCACCAGGAGAACAGTATTGTCTCATCATAGCCAAAGTGGAACTGTCCAAACAGCAGCAAAAGATCACTCATCAATTTAAATATGGAAATGGAAATCGAAATGTGTTTGTATTTTGTGATTTGGGTCTGTCACTTACCGCCATGGACATCATGTGCTCCATGCCGTGTCCGGTGCCGCCACTGCCATGATGATGCGACGAATGCCCGCCCATTCCCAGATCACCGTGAGGCGTCGCCAGCGGCGGACTGAGCGTTGTCGCATCAATTGACGCCATGTGATCGTGATCGAGATGCATGCCGGCGTGATCGTGCCCGTGCATGGAATGGTCTATCAGTTCTGGTCCAAAAATTTAATACAAACATTTCATAATTCATTAAGAAATTTATCAATAAAATGATGTGTAATTCAAAATATTGTCCATTCCACTCGTGGAACTATTAACGAAATATTCGCATATGTGGCAGCATTGGTAGCAAGAACCGTTATTGTACTCACCAACACCAACACTTGATGCGCTGTGATGTGCATGTGCGTCCATTTTGTCTTTTTTTTCTTTGATACTCTTCCAAGTGCTGCGATCTGGCACCGCTTTAATATTACTTTATCTACGGTGAAAGTTTAATGAACAAAGAATTAGCAAAATGAAAAATATAGCACAACCAAATCTGGGTTTGAGATTTGCCTTTTTGTAATTTCGGGTTGCCTTTTTAACTCGCCGTTGTTTTCAATCAATTGTCCGACAGGCAAAATCAAATAGAAAGTACATAACTCATTTACAACCAACATACAAAAATGAAGCAGCTCAGCCACAAGACATTTATTCCCGTTTCGGAGCCACCTTTCACCTTTCACCCCATCAGCCGCCCCCTGTCTAGCTACCGAGCAGCTTCGCGAGTTAAGAAAGTGAGGAATGCCATTTGCCCATTGTCTCAACATTCCTAAAATGAATTGAAATTCCTCAACGGACGCTGCCAGTTGGGGAGGTGAAGGAGATGGCAGATGACAAAGCATCCAGCCTCAACCTAACCTAACAATTAAATCGATTTAAGTTAAGTTGAGCAGAATTCTTGTGTTCGATTTTTTTTTTTTTTTTTTTTTTTTGGTATTTTGCTAAACTTAAGCTTAAACAAGCTTCAGCTTATTTTATGTTGTTGATGTTTTAATTAATAATAATAATTGTAACTTATAGCGAGTACTTGTAGTATTTAAGAGTTGTTCCGTTTTTGGGGCACTTGACCGACTAATGCGAGTTTAGCGTCAACTCGGGCATTATCAACTTAAAATTACATATGGAAACAACATACTGGACTTTATCACTAAAATTACCGCAAAATTCATAAACGTTGAACTGCGGCCAACGACGGAATTTTGAATTAAGGCCTTTATTTGTGGTATGTGTGGCAGCACACACACACACACACACACACACACACACACGTCATATCAGAATTGCTGACAAAATAAATGATAAGGTGCATTAGGGGTTTTCGTGTGCTTGCGGTTTTTGTTGTTGTTGTTTTTGTATGGAATTGTGAGGGGAAGGGGGGACTAAATGCAATCAGCGCAATATATACGACTTTACGAGTATGGGGTACCATGTGCATTATACAGTATGCCTATATACATATGCAATACATATCTGTATTTGTGCATGGGAATTTACCAGCAAGTAAGTCGCATCTATTTACTTACACACGTATATGTAATATAATATTATAGCATTTGCCTTAGTTATTGTTGTTTTATACGATCGTAGATAAGTAATACGGTTTTTAGTTGTTGTATTTTAATCAACGATCGCTTAACAATTTGTACATTACGTTGTAGTAAGTTTTGAGTTCAGTTAACAACTATCTCCCCTCCCGTCTCTCTCTCTCTCTCTCTCTCATTATCTCTAACACGATCTCTCTCTATTTCTCTATCTGTTTGTCGCTGAAGAATCAGGTTTGATCTTAACTGCAATACCTCATTTCTTGCAAAGTAAAAAAATCGCAGAAGAGACAAAAACAAAAAACAAAAAACCTGCCCCCGTTGAAATATGCCACATTAGATTCCATTCCATTGGCCGTTGCCAGTCACGAGACGCACCGCGCTCCGTATCCGGACTTTAATTAGAAGAGAAACAAGTTCCGAATGAAATTCCACATGCGTTGCAGCAACAAGCAGCAAACGACGACCAACAACCGCAATTTCGTAGTTAGAAAAAACCCATTCGGAATCAGTTCAATATAATGATATGTACACATGTATTGTAGTATATAAGCCAGCCAACAGTCTAACAAAATGAAACCGCAATAAAAAGCGGTTTGAGGGTTTCTTTTTTTATTATTAGTATTAAGACTATTTTTTGAGTACGTGTTTTCTAGCCAAAGCTAAGATAAATTCATCTCAAATGCTGGCCCAAAAAAAGCTCTCAAGTATAGAAAATAGAAGAGACCTAGTTAAGACAATATTCTATTAAATGGATTACACAATGACCAAATGAGAAATAGTTCTGTAGTTGAGCATTATTTAAAACGGTTCGAAGTCATTCGGCATTTTTCAAGCCCGTCCAAATAGTCGCTCACCTTGAGGTCTGAGGTGCTGGCAAAGGTTTCTTAACTGGTCTAACTGGCTAGCTTGAATGGATTGGCTTGGAGGTGGCTTATGGCCAGCCCCGTTAAAGCCACTAAAAAAAGAAAAGTTGCAGCAACAAACAACTGAAGCAAGTGAAATAATTCCTATGTATGAATGAAGTATTCATTAAAGATAAAAGGGCGTTTCAGCTTTGCTACAATATTTTAAGTCTGTACTCTCATCATAATTAAAATTTTTTTTGCTGGTAACCAGTCAGCAATATTATTATTATTATTAAAGGATTAATTTAGGAAAGGTTCCTAATTAAATCAAAATACTGATAAAGTTAATAATCACATATTCATTACATATTCTTTGAGTTGGCTGTAAATGTTGTATATGCTGCAATCGTGTCATAATCGGCAACAGTAGAGATTATATTTCATCATTTGGCCACGGAAATGGAGCTCGAGGATGTTGGCGGAACGAAGACGGTTTTGGGGAATTGTATTTGCAATAATTGGCCAAGTATCCGGTAATAGCCACGCACCTGGCGCTCATCCATCGTCTTCAGATCCATGGGGTAATTGATGTGGATCGGCATTGGACGCTGCCTCCTTCTCCTCCTTTTCATCGGGCTGCCAACCGATATCCTGGAGTCCCGGTATCGATGCGATGGGTATCGATTTGATGCCCTCCTTGAAACAGGTCAGACCGGGTCGAATGACCTGCACAGCATTCTGTTGCCGTACAGTCATGTCTTTGAGCACCTGGCGCTGTTTGCGTACTACAGATTTAAATTTGCTAAACACAATGCTCGGATACAGTTCGCAGTGCATGAGAGTGACCCCATTGTGAGTTGGCCGAATGTGATCCTCGTAGATGGTCCCAGCGAGCCGAATGTGGGTGGAGAAGCCTTGCTTGCGAAAGAAACCGCTGGCAGGGTCACTGGCATAGGTGAGCAGATGCCACAGACCCTTGCTGAGGACATAGTCCTTCATGTGACCCATCAGACGATCGCCGTAGCCCTTGAGCTGTTCCGACGACACAATCGCACAGAAGGCAATCTCAATGAATCTCTGGGAGGGAAACGACACAAAACAAATACCGCCAATTGGCTGACCACGCTTGATCAGAGCCAGTGTCTTTGAATTGGGATCGAACAGCAGACCACTGACATGTTCAGGCGGCATCTGAGGCGACAGTTCCCCCATAAATATCGATTGCAAGGCGAGCAGAGCAGTCTTTGATTGTGTGTCCAACGGTTTCGTCATTGAGCTGCCAAACAGATGCAACTCTATGAAATCGTCGGCAATATTCGAAAGATTCTCAGCAACCGCAGCATTATTTGCAGTATTTGCTTTGTTAGGCGACTCCAGCAGTGGCAGTCGCATCTGTGGTGCACAGCAAGTGGCAACGGCAGCCACAACAGGTGGCTCATTCTCGGCATTCTCAGTGCTCATTGCTGGCCTCGATTCGTATTTCATTTGATTCGTAGACAGATCGTCGGGATCAGAGCTATGGAATTGTGGCAATTGTCTCTCATCTGCTGACTTGCACCAATTACCACCCCACATGGGATCGCCCTTAATCATATTTTTCTTTTGTTCTTTCTTTCTTGCCTCTTTCTCGCTTCAAAAACAAAAAAACAAATTACGATTAAATGGAGTTTGTACCGCAAGTCGTAAAATTGAACATAGATACTTTATCAACATCACAATCTTAATAAACAAATTACAAATTACATACACACACACACATGCATACACAAACACTACTTATTGCATTTGCATTGTGGCTTCAAAAATTATGTGGTTAATTTGACTTTCCCATTCGGCAACAATCGCCATCAAAGACAAGATCAAAGATCAGACAAATTGCGAATTTTGACTTGGTAACGGGCATTTGGTTTTTGATTTTTAGCTGTCTTTGCTTTTTTTACAATTCGCTAAACGAACTTCCAAAAATTGTTCGTTTTAGGTGTGCAAGCAAAAAAGACTTTCGCTTTTAGCTGGATGAATTAGCTTAGCGTTAAATGGTATAATTATGGACAGTGTGTTCACACACACACACACACACACACATATATATATATATATATGTATGAATATTCTTCGATTATGTGCACAACTTTCGTTGATATTGCAGCATTGATATTTGAAAACAAAGAAATACATTTGCATGTGCATAAATAAGAGCTAGATATACATTGAATGGCAAATATAGAAATGTAAGCTTATCATTCATTAATAACCCTCTTTATGTTCGTATTAATATAATAACAATAATAATAATGAACTATTTATCTGTTGTGCATCGCAATGCAAACACTTGTTATCGTATTTTTTTCATGTGCTTGAGCAACACTGAGCAGAGAGCGAGAGGGAGACAGAAAAAGAAAGTGACTCTCTGGCAGACAGCTGGCAATAGGAGACTGTGATTGGTGCATGGATTCGCCGGTGCGTTCATTAATTTATATTGCCAAAACGATGCAAGCTTTTGTGTGCGAGTGTGTGAGGGTATGTGTTGGTGTGTCTGTTACGTCACAGTGCGCGCTACATTCGAGTTTCGAGACAATTACAAAAATTGCGCGACTCGATCTAAATGCAAAATCAATCACAAAGCAAAGCAGATTTAAATACCAACACACATACACATACACGCACGTGACGACGTATCTGCATGTAACTGTTAAATGGCGAATCGAGTGATTAACGAACGAGGCAGCCCCCTCCCCCACTCCCCTCTGTGCTTATGAACGGGCCCTCGCACGTTCTTTCGTTCTTTTGTCAACTGATAAGTGTTGTTATAGAGATAAAAAAAAATAAATAAACTACAGCAACAATTTTTATTGTACTTACTGCACTTGACGGCTGCGCCTGCGAATACAAATACTACGAACGGATTATAAGCCGGTATATATATCTTTATAATTATATACACCCAAAGGGAATGTTTGCAAAGCTGAAACAGAAATCAGTAATGTGAATAAGCAAAACAAATGCACATAATATATCTCAATTTTTTCTTATTTGGAATCACTGTGTTGAGTACGCTCGCTGCACGCACACACATGGCCACACATACATAGTCACTTTACGCGTAGTGAAAACAAGAAGAACAACATTCGCCGCTTGGCGCTTGGTCAGATGCACAACGAGAACAGCTGTTCATAACGGAAAAAATGGATAATGTGAAACAGACGACGAAATGATGTCTGTTTGCAGGTGGTTCGTCGTCCAACAAAATCATGCTAAATTTTAACAGTTGACAGTTTCCACTTATACACTTTGTTAATTTTTACACAACATAACTCAAAAAAAAAAGTGCAAAGAAAAAAATAATTTAGGATAAACCGCACTGTGGCAACGTTATTTAATCACATATTAAGCATGTTTTAATTTGCATGTGTGTGTGTGTTGCAGGCTTATGAGCTACATTGTTGCACTATCGGACTGCAATTAAGCTATTGTTTATTTTATAATACTGCGTTATTTACTTAGATTTGCCGTATCGATACCGAAGCAATGAAAAACTACAATGCGCACGTCCACTCGCAGACAACTTGTTCGCACGATTAAAGTGGCAGTTTCGTCATGGCCCCGCAGCCGACGATTCTTGAGCTTTTTTGCCTTGTAAATCGATTGTTTTGCTATCGAGTACTTATTTTTTTACATATCGATTATGGAAGGATGTGTGTGTGCTGAATGTATCAATAAAACAAAGCCCACCTTATGGCCAATATAATTGAATGCTTATTGTAGAATTTGACAATATAATGTCATAAAACTTGCAAATAGAACAAATAAATGGTAAGATATTCAGCTGTGAAGTGTGTACACAGCTGGCTTAAGTGTCGTATAAAGTGTGTACACACTGTACGCTCGGCAGCCGCAGCAACAGTGTGCACCTAACAAATTTAGTTTTATAAATATTTATGTGCACTGCGCAGTAAATTGGTTAAAAGCGTTTGTTAACAAACATAAAGTAGGTAAATATTATTATTGATGATTGCCCGTTTCTTATACTGATATATTGCATCTCTTGCATATTAGCATATACAGTTTTGCACTTGCTGCTGCTTCTATACGTGAAGTCAAAACAAAACAACAACAAAAGCACGTGCAACGTGCATTGTCAGCTGCAAGCAACTCGGCAGCAAATTTCCTTTCAGCCAAGACAGAAATAATATTAAAAGCGCGTCAGGATGGGTATGGTACAGAAGCGCAAGAAGATGCACTATGGCGACACGCATCTGCAGCGTCGCTGGCGTGTACGGAATCGTCGCCGGGATCTGGACCAGATCGATGAAGATATGCGAACGCGGAGCGCCCAGCTAATTAATCAGAATGTGGATCTGGATAAGCCGGGATTTGCGCAATTCTATTGTGTGCACTGTGCCAAGTACTTCATCGATGACACAGCGCTGCAGTCACATTTCCACACCAAGGTGCACAAGCGCCGACTCAAGGCACTCGAGTTAGAGCCGTACAGCATCGAGGAGTCGGAACGGGCTGTTGGTCGCGGCAGCTACCAGAAGGCCAAGAAGCGAGTCATCGAGACACAGCCGAGCAAGGATGAGGTCAAGTCGGGCAAAAGGATCAAAGTGGAGGATAAGGACGCAGAAGAGGCAACAACATCAGCAAAAGTGACACGAAAGAGACCTAACAAAATGGAGACCTAAATCTTACATTTTATAGATTAATTAATATCTTTTTTTTCTGTTCATTTATCGTCAACTTGTGCAAATCTTAAAAAACAAACTATGATATACATATATTTGCATATTTAGATATATTCAAATCACGGATTTTGTTGTGGGACTAAGAAAAGAAATCGGTTGGTTTGCAGAGAATTTGGATTCAACTGGGGACTGCATCCAAAAATCAAAATTGCAGGGCATCATTTTAAACAGATAGGAAGCCTTTTCTCAACAGGCCTAAAACTATTTGATAGTTTCAAAATGTACAAACTACATCCATCAATTCCGTCCGCATAAAAACAATCAGTTTTATGTGTATAATTATATATATATATATATATATATAGAGGTATATATATATATTTATGTGTGTATATATAGTTATAAATTTTATAATGTATTTTTGGTGTACATATAGTGGGGTTTTTATCAAAAACCAATCGAATCCGATTTGGATTTTGGATTTTGAGTATAATGATGAGCGCTCAAAACAATTATGAGGTATGTTTTTTTTCCATTTGATTTGTTTCTCTTTTCATGTACTCTTTGCTTATTGTATATTTAATGATGTAAAGTTCTTCAAATGTACAAATATTTCTTATATTTTGTTTTTTTTCTTGATTTTTAAGTAGTTGCGTCCGAGGGCGGCAATTTGAGTTTTCGGCTTTGTGATCCCTTCTAATCCTCAGTAAAGATATGCATGGGGCTGCTAGATGATAACTGGGCAGTGTTCATGACGATGACGAAGGTGATGGTGATGTCTGTGTGTGCGTTGTATGTGTGTGTGTGTTGTATGTGTGTGTGTGTTGTATGTGTGTGTGTGCTGTATGTGTGTGTGTGTTGTATATGCGTGCGTGTGTGTGTTTACAGATGTTCATGTTATATATACAAAGCTTGACACTGGTGCAAAAAAAAATTTATATTATCATATATATACATATATATGTTTAATTCTATCGGTTGTAAAAAGGGTTTCGACTAGTTTTCACAATTTATTTAGATTTGGATGCAGCTGCTCCGCAGTTCCAGTTCCAGTTGCATCTGCAGCATATTGTTGGCCAGATGCTCCTCCAGCTACAGCTCCCGCTCCCATTCCAGCTTCTGCCTCTGGCTCTGCTTTGGTGGCGCGCCTGCGCGTCATTTGCCTCGGTGCGTCATTATGGCGCCCCACTTTGGCAGCAGTGTTGGTGGTGGTGGTGGTGTTGATAATGTCTGCTTGCGGTTCCGTGAAGAATGGATGATTGAGGGCCTCCTCGGCGCTGATGCGCTTATGCGGATTGATCTCAAGCAGTCGACCGAGCAGATCGTAGGCACTCTCCGGAAAACATTCGTAGGGATCGAGTGGCTCCGTCACATAAAAGGTCTCCTCGCACAAGCAATTGAAGAAGTATTGATCACAGTTCTTGCACATATGGATGCGTCCATCAGCCGATTCATATTTGCGCACCATACGCTGATCGCTGAAGATGAGTCGGTGCCGGAATCGCAGGCACAAGCTACGCAAATTCAATGGCTTCGAGCGCTGGCTGAGCGTCACCATGCGCTCCAATGCGACGGCCGTTTTGCGTATGGCCCTATCCCCAAAGATGGTTACAATCTCGGCCAACGCCACAAAATCATTGGGCGCCTTAAAGAACGGATACACCGACGAAAGTATCGATAGAAAAATTACACCCGCCGCCCACACATCCACAGTGGTCGTCTGATCCGCATACTTGAGCAACACCTCCGGCGGCCGATAGCCGGGTGTGCCCGCTCGCGATGCATGCACCTCCTTCTTCATCAGGCAGTGGAGGCAAACGCTCGGATTGGCAAAGCAAAAGCATTTCGAACTGCTCAAGCCACCTCCACCAGCAGCTGCAGCACTCGCACCACCAGCAGCACCAGTCGCACCGCCAGCTGTGCGATTTGTGTTGTATTTGCTAACGGATGGTGCACTCAGTTCCGTTGTCTGCGTGCTGCTGGGCAGCTGTGACGGCATCTGCTGCTGATGACCCGTCGCCTGATTAGCTGAGACTGAGGCATCTTCAGTTAGCGTCGTCTGTTGCTGCTTTGCAGATTGCGCAGCTTTCGCACAATTCACAGGCTTGAGTGGCATCTTGTTCCAGTTGCTCACCGCCTGGTCATCGATGAGTCGCATCCGCTTGACGGCGCCTCCAAGTGTTGCCTCCATCGTCGTCGTCGCCAGTTGCTGCTGCTGATTTGCGATCACTTCGCGGTCCCTTGATCGCTTGCTGCTGTTGCTCAACAAAACCTTGCCACTGCCACCGCCACGCAATGCCTGCTGCTGGAGCTGGTGCTGAAGCTGTTGCTGCTGGGAGACATTCACATGTTGAGCGAGACCAAAGTCGACGAGAAGAAACTGACCCTGTCGGCGATTGTACAGAAAATTGCTGGGCTTCACGTCCCGATGGATGACATTGAATTTGTGGACATGTCGCAGTGCCTGGAGCAGATTGTGCATATACAACCGTATCTCTGGCACATCCATTTTCGTATAGAAATCGTGAAAACGATCGTGCGGCATGTAGGGCATAACAAATGCCGCCGATGCCTCGTATCGCAAACAGCAGTGGATGCCAACGACGTTGTTGGTGCCCCTGCAACGACGCGAGAATTGTGAACGAGATTAGTCAATATATACATATAGGATGTGGAAACTGTATTATAATTATTCCTATTTGCATTGTCTACCAACACAGATATGTCTCATAATGGGTGTATCATCAGATAGACATCAGTATGCCTCCTTCTCCCCCTCCACCTCCACCTCCTTCTCGTCCAGTCGCTTGCAACATTCTTGCATCATTATTTCGAGATGACTTTCAATCTATGCTTGTCCAAATTCCACTCTCAAATATGTCATCAACATTAAGTCATAACTCTAGCGAAATCTTGACACAGCGCTATTAGTAATATTATAAATATATACACATATATATATATTTTTATATATATGTATTTACAGATATATATATAACTTATAGGTGGTTGAGATGAGGTCATTTCGGCTGCTTCAACTTAAGTGGGAGGATGTCCAGGGCGACCACGTCGACTGGCGAAGCACCGACGTCACAGCAGTGATTATTTCATATAGGCCCCATTTCCCACTTCCCCCTTATAAAACACCACCCCCACCCATCTGCCCCTATAGAGGCAGCACAACTGCGCACGACCCAATCCGCATCCCCGTGTCAAATGTAATTATTATCGCTGTGACGCAACTGGGCAACGGAATTTGCGCAAATTAAATGGCAACGGAATAGAGCAAGATATATACATATATATTTAAATATATATGTATGTATACATGAACAGATGTACGCAAAGAGTAAGCGAGAGAGAGAGAGAGAGAGGAGACTTCAGTTCACTGGCATACACAGACAGACAGACCGGCCGGCTATCATTATTATTATTATTATGAGTGTGTGCTCCACAGAGATAGAGTGAGAGAGGAATATGCCTGAGGGAATCCAAGAGTGCTGGCAGCCAATTGGTAATTGGTATTTGGGTTAGCTGTTGTTTGTTACCGATAACCTTGCTCAAGGTAGTTCAAAGCGGTATGTTACGGTTCTCCTACGTCATCGGCCAGTCATTCAGTTACATGTGGGTGTGTGCGTCTGAATTGACTACTTATCTAATCTTAAGCAAGCAGCATACAGACTATCGATAACAAGCGCAAGTGTCCAAGGCTAGTAATCGATAATTATTTATAGATTATGCATTTGAAGGATATGCAAGCAAAATTCAATATATATATATATATATATATATATATATATGTGTCTGTGTAACTGTGCTTTTACGTCTGCATACTCAGAATAATATGTATATACTTCTTCATATAATTTGTAAACAAACATTACAAGTTCGAGAGAGATAGAGAAGAGTGCACGTGAATGGTGTGTGAAAGTGCAATAAACGTTAAGCCAATGGCAATGGGCAATGGCAACGCTAGCCACAACTTAAATGAATTGCAATGACGTATGTATATATATATATATATAAATATATATATCTGTATGTATGTTTGTAGCTACGGCTGACGTCGTTCGTGACGCTCTAAACAAAAAATCACAAATTAAGAACAAAAAGAAATGAAAAAAGACTATCAAGTTGGAGTCACGTCAGAATCGGGTGCAGATTGAATATTGCTTGATGATATATTGATATTTGATAGATGGATCGTAATACTAGCTGGATCGTACATACCCCATATCTGTCATGCATTGCAGCTCCTTCATAATGCGATCCGGGTGACTGGTGGGTATATGATGTTTGATCGCAAACTTGCGCCGCATTCCGTCCGGCAGTTGAGCCTCCCGCTTCAGCGTTGCCAGCAGCACGGTGCTAAATGTACCGTTGCCGATGCGACTCTGCACATCGAATATCTGGCCAATGTCCGGTATGCGTTGCAGCAAATCGGTGATGGCCTCTGCGATATATACACATATATGCGATGTTAGTATGTATGATACTATACTCGATTCTTGTAAAATCTGGCAGCACTTAATTCCCCTCCTCTCCACCCACCCACTTCTTGTTTATTTTAAGCCGAACTGTGTGAAGCTAAGTTCGATGTTTTTTTTTTTTTTGGGATGAAGCTGCTAAAAGGCAATTTAAGGGTTTTATTTTTTTTAGTTTTATCGTTTACGTTATCCTTATATATAAACATTATTCTTTTCCATCGTATGTGGTACATATTTTTGTCTTTCTATTTTGTGTGTACAAAATTCATTTTTTTCCAAGTGGCAAACGAAAGTTGTGCACAAAAATAGATTTCGAAGCGACAGACAGACGGACAGTGCTGTGCCGTAGCAATAGAATCATAAATGTATGTGTGTATGGTATGTAAGTGTGTAGATATGCACACATACATACATACATATATTGAAAAACAAACGGAAAAGAAAACAAAATGGTGGCTTGCCGTTTACCTTCGCTTTTGTTGCGCGGCTTCGTCCTGCTGCTGCTGTTGCCCAAAGCATATTGTTCGAGCGTCGCTGCTGGCGTCTGTTTCTGGAGCCTCAACGAATTGTTGCCACTGTTGTTGTTATTGTTGCTGATGTGATTGTGCTGCTGTTTATGATTAAATGTTGCTGTTGGTACTGATTGTTGTTGTTTGTTGATGCGAGGTGAAAATGTTGTTGTTGTTGGCGGCATTGACACATTGACACTCATGCCCTGAAATGTAGCTGCCAATTTGGGACTAGAGTTGACACCGATTGCTGCAATTGCTGTTTGCTGTTTGTTGCCACTGCCGCTGCTATTGCCGTTGCTGCCTATCCGCGTTGCAAGTGAGAGTTTGATTGTGGTGGCAGCAGCAGCAGCTACTCCTGCTGCTGGCGGCGGTGCAGTGAGTAGAGCCGTGGTGCTTCTGCTGCTGCTGCTGTAGTCGTAGTCATAGCAGCCGGAACCCGAATTGATGCGCTTCTCCATTGTCCAGGCGTCGTTGGCATTACCAATGGCACCAATGCCACCATCGGCATGAGATGTTTGTGGATCGGGTTGTGATTGTCGATGTGGATGTGAAGGGAAGCGTATCGAGTTGGGAATTTTGCTGTCGTTGTCCGGTTTGATCCGCTTTCAATTGACGCAGAGCTTTTCTTTTTTATTTATTTTTTTATTTTTGCCGCCCTGCAGTATGAATGTAGTTAACACATTACAATTTTAGCACAAAAAAAATTTTTTTTTTCTTTTTGCTTCAGCCAAACGAGATTGTTGAGCGCTGTAATTTAACTGAGTTTTTGCTTTTCGAACCGTTTACTTTTTTACTCGATTCTGAATCAAACCGATTCTGTCGTGCCTTCTGCTGACGCTCCCGCTGCCAATCGCATATAGCGTGACGTATATACGGCGAATCACGCACGATATTTGGCGAATATGAACAGCGGGAATAGTTACCTCTCCGCACCACTTGCCGTATTATCGAATAATGTGCGCCCCCATACGGTTTTCTCTACTCACTCTTTCGTTTATATGCCCATTACAATCATTTTCAGAAAACTCGAGCTTATCGGCCAGCGATAATCGGCGACCAGCTGACTGCAGTGTTGCATGTCGTTAGTATATCGCTTGACCACCTCGCCCTGCATATCGATGGGATGTAATTCAAATTAATATTCATTATTGTAATTTAATTCTAAGGGCACAAAAATATCTATAACAATAATCGGCATAAATAATTGGCATGCATAAATTTAATATTAGCTTACAAAACTGAATAAAACATATAATTGGATGGGTTAAAAAATAAACGGAAAGTTTTGAAAACGCCAGCGTAAAAATTGAACGGCGTTATAAATATTACAAAGGTTGAGGACAACTTTAACGATTGCCCATCCACATAAATATTTCGAATACATACATAAATTCCATAAATACTTCCAAGACTCACTAAAACATAAAAATACAATATTTTTTTTACAATTGGAACGGTTAAAAAAAAATTAACTAACGCAAACTTTTGAAAACGCCCGCGTAAAAAAATTTAAGGTGCTATAAATAAATATTATAAATAATAGAAATTAACGCAAAAGATTGCCAGTCGGACGAGCCATAAGCATATATTTGCTATCGGCCATCTCATCCAACGTCTGGTTGGGATCATCGCAACGGGCACACGGCCCAAATAGATGCAGCAGCATGCGAGAAGCCAGCGACTTCCGCCTTCGGTCAAAACGCAGCCCAGTAATTTCAATCTGGTTGCTGGTGCTGTTGCCATGTTGATCAATTTCTATGGCGGAGTCATTGCTGCTCGGATCGCTAACCCAGTTGTTAGTTGCTGTTGCGATGCGGCGATTGCAACTGGTTGGCGGCAAGTTGACGCCTACGTCAACGCCATCACTGCTTGCTGCAATTAAATGAAAAAAATAAGATATTTTCTGTCCTGAAAACTCAACTCAACTAGAACTATTAAAAAGGCAATTATTTTAAAATGATTTTGGCTTTTCGCAAACACTTAATATACTTTGAGATTTCAAATGTTTTGCTGGCCAACTAACATTTTTAAATATATTGGATACAACTTTATATCACATCTTAACTCAAATAAATTCAACTAATATTATAAAAATAGCAATAAATAAAAAAAAATAATTTAGTTTCCACAAATGAAGGAAATAAGATCTGATCTGCTTTTCTTTGATTTGGGTTTTGATTGATTATTCTGGGTTTTTCTTTTTCGAAATTTTGAAAATGCATATATGCATAAGTATATAGATGTTAATATTATATATCTAAATAAATATGTATACTATATACTTATCATAACCCGCACCAATTGCGTTAGGCTCCAGTTGGCCGCCGTCGTTGATGAAATCCTGAAAGTGAAGCCTGTGAGCCGCCGGCGACATATTGAGCATCGGCAACTCAATGGAACCAACGTTGCTGTCCAACGTGATGTCAGTCAAATTACAATTGGGATGTGGCTGTGGAGTTGCGTTCGCCGCAATTTGTGGCATGTCCGGCATATCGGAGAAGCTAAAAATGTGCACGGTATGCAACATCAGCGGCGGCAAATCGGTTTGGGTAGCCTTGGGCACGCACTGCCTGCTTGGTTGGCTGTAGATGGTCGGCAAGAATAAACGGCCATCATTTGCCGCGGCAAGCTTTTCCGACGCTTGACGCTTGAGCTTCTCCTTGCAATCGGTAAGTTCGTTGCGTACTGATTCAAAGTTGCGGCGCAAGAGGATGTGATCGTTGGACTTCTTGTTGAGGCGGGCCTCCAGGAAATCGTTGTACATCTGCAGAGTATCCTTCTCATTGCTGAGGCGCTCGTAGCTTTCGTCGCGCGTATTCGTGTCCGCTTCGCTGCTATGCGCCGTTGACATCGATTCGTCGTCGTTCAGCTTGGCCTGTGTCAGCGATTCGGGCATGGATCGATGCCGTTGAAATGTGCTCGATGGATTGCGAGCCTGCTTCGCTGCCTGCTCATCCAGATCCGTAATGTATTTGCGCACCTTGCTGGTCACGTGCTTGTAGCGCCGCTTCGTGTATGCCGAGTGTATGTCCTGATAGGATACGGCCTTGCTTCTCCGTCCACTGCTCAACTTTGGATGCGTCGAAGCACCTTCGTCGTCCTCACATTCATCATCAGCCTTGTTGTTGTCTGCATCAATGGATGGCGTTATCACAATGAACTTTTTTTTTGTTTTTTTTTTGCTTTTTTTTTTGCTTACCATGTTTGTTGTCCTCGTGTTCGAGTCCCACGGGATCGCTGGCGCACGTGTTCTCCGAGCTGTTTAAAAATTGCGACGCGCCGCGCTCAAAATTATCGGCCTCATCGAGGTTCAGAGAGAAGCTGTATTGCCGTTGCAGGCATTGGTCGCTGCTGTTTTGTCTAGCGTTCAGCTTATCAAATAGCTCATCGGCGGGAAAACTTTCATCTTCCAGACTCATGATTTATTTTATTTTTATTTTTTTAAAAATCACACAGAGCTCACACGACACGTACAAATGTGTAGGACTGGAAACTCACCGTTATGATCAGCGTTGCCAGAAATGACGACTAGATCTCGGAATAAAAATATCGACCGTTATATAAACATTCATAAACTGTCTACAACTTTATTGCTGTGATGTCATATCAACACTTATCGCTTTGTCCGGTACAGCCAAATTGTAAATATTTTTTATTTTATATATTTTTGAATCGACCATGAACTTGGCACATTCAAAGCTCGTGAGCGGCATATCGATATATTCAACGTATCGATATA
Source organism: Drosophila setosimentum (assembly GCA_035043505.1). Taxonomy (NCBI): domain Eukaryota; kingdom Metazoa; phylum Arthropoda; class Insecta; order Diptera; family Drosophilidae; genus Drosophila; species Drosophila setosimentum. The sequence continues at coordinate 9,431,180 of JAWNMY010000090.1, read as the reverse complement.
TAGCTAGAAGAAGCACATCCATAAGCCGGCGTCATTGTTGCTCGAAATTTCTATTCTACAATTGCATGTTGCTCACGTTTTGGCCAGTTTTGAATACAGACAGCATCAATGCCAATGGACCAGGTGAGATTAAATGTGCTATTTAACAAGAGGCAAAACAAACGTCGTCGTTTGATTACAGTTGAAGGCCGATGTCGCTGAATGCGCCGCTTTGTTAGAGCAGGCGAAATGTGCGCGTGTTAAAGGTGCTTTGACGCAGGCAAAGGCGGAGGCGGAGCGTGAAATTACCAATCTGGAGATTAAGGCACGTCTGGCAGCGGAACGTAAAGCGTCTGGCGGTGAAACAAAACGGTGAGACTAGCCGATTACAATTTTCTATTTTGCGAATATTAAATTAAATGCATTTTTCTTGCAATGCACAGTTATTTGCACGAGCTGACGGACTACGGCTGGGATCAGAGCGTTAAATTTGTGAAGCTATTTATTACAGTAACTGGCGTACAGCATTGCGCCGAGGAGGAAGTCACCGTTGACTACACGGATCTTTCGCTGCAGTTGCACGTGAGCAATCTGAATGGCAAGGACTTTGGACTGTCCGTAAATAATCTGCTGTATGCCATCGATGTGGCAAATAGTTATCGCAAGGTGAAAACGGACATGGTGGTGATATACCTGAAGAAGACCGAGGAGGGACAGGACTGGGATGTGCTCACATCGATACAGAAGCGCCTCAAGCAGAAGCAGGACAGCGAGATGGCCAAGGATACTGAGAATCCCGAGGGGGCGCTGGTCAACATCATGAAGAAGATGTACAACAAAGGCGATTCCAAGACGAAGCAAATAATTGCAAAGGCCTGGACCGAGAGCCAGGACAAGGCACGTCTCAATCCGGCGGCGAGCGGCTTTGGCAATCTGGGCGATCTATAAGTAGTATTTAAAGAAGAGCAATCAATACACAATACTGTATACATATGTACCCTATATATTCCTTATTTGTTGATTGTAATCGAATATATATGTACGCGTGTGTATATTTAAATATAGTTCGAAGTAAACAAAGGAGATTCTTGGCCTTTTTCTCTATTTTTTATTATTTGACATCTTTTGCAGCTAGCTGAAAATGTGACATGTTTAAATTTAGTACGGATGTGCATGCATTAATTAATTGGCTGTCAAAGTGCTCAGAAAGTCGCCTGATTATTCCCAATTAGATGCAGATGCACTAGCTAATTTACTTTGACGACAGGTGAGCAGAACCACAACGGACAACAGCGTCCTTAATGACGCCATTTCTATAATTAAGCAAAATGCTTTCTATGCCAGACGATGCCAGATGATGATGCACTTGTCAAGTACCTTTTGGCTTACCAACCAAGCAACCAATTCGCTATGCGAGATTTGCAACATCAACGAGATGTGAGATATCTGTGAAATACATATAGAGTTTATGAGCTACAAATAGAATCAATTGACAGACATAAGTCAATTGTAATTGGGAAGAGGAAAACCAAATCGTTTTGTTTTGTTTTTTTTTTTTTACTATTATATAGGCGAATTTATTTATTAAACGTTTGTGATTAAAATCAATAATGTTTCTGTTGTTGTTGTTTGCATACATACATATTTGTAATCTATTCCATTTTTAATAGTTAGTTTGCTTTAAATGATTTAATAATATTTAATTGTATTTAAAATACATTTTATATGTTTGCGTTTTATCAATTTTCAAAAAAAAAAACACACGAAATTGAAAGAAAATAATTATAGAGCAGCATAATAAATTGACAGTAAGTCAACACAGCAACAAATACACATGTAAGATACTTTTCGTTTTTTAAATCCATAATTTTTATTTTTTAAATTTATATATTTTTAAATGTGCGTGTGTTGTAAACAATTAAATTGTCGTTTTGCTGAAATTAATTTGCAGTGTTATCGTTTCGATTTGATCTGCATATGTTTTTGTGTTTATAGTTAGGAGCTTAGGTCCTCAGATATAGTAGAGAATACATATGTGTTACATTTGGGCATATAAATACGTTTGCCTGTTGTTTGAAATACATTTGGTTTACGTTACAAAACTGAAAAGAAGTTCGACTCGAAATCATATACATATTATATTAAAAAACATCGAACACAAGGCGTCAAAGATTGAATATTGGTGCGTATTCATAAAGTAAGGATACATATATTTATATATATTGAATACTTATATGCATACATTCAAACACATATATGTACACATCTTAATAAAGGTACGACGTACTAAATATGTTAACTTTGCTATCAAAAGAAGCAAAAACACAAAAAAAAAACTATTAAAAGAAAAAAAATACAAATTTTTTGTGGTTATTTTTTATTACACATATTTATACATATACATAGACGTATGTATTTGTATATTTCCACAAAATTAAGATAATCTTTTGTCAAATGATAACTGTAATCGAACAGTTGCCCGACCTAATTATATGGGGATTATAAGTTTAGCTTAGTACGGTTATGGGACTCGATATATATATATATATATATATATATATATATATGTAAGTATGCATATCTTTATGTGTTTTGTGGTAATTAATTACTCGATTAAGGGAATTACTTAAAATTTGTATAAATTTGTGACCGCCGTCTACATTGCTGTAGGAGTATATAGTTCAAATAAATTTGCATTTATTTTTAATAATTGTATGTTTTTTGTTTTTTTTTTTTGTGTATGGGTGTAAATGAAATTAAGTTCGGTCTTCGCCAGTTCTAAGTAAAGCACCAAAAATGTAGTTCAATTCTGCTTGTTTTTTGTTTTTTTTTTATGATACTTCCATGTGTCCTAACTAAGACCATATACATTGTGTATATACGAATGTATGTATATATTCCTTTGCGTTTTATCTATCATGTCGTGTCGTATCGTATCGTATTTTGTATGTGTAAAATCGAATTTTCGTTAAAAGCTTCTCTTCCCTCATTATTAATTTGATTTTGTTTTTCACATTGATGGCTTTTGCTTGCGTATAAAAATAAATGTTCATTTTTCTAAGACTATGCTGGAAAAAAATGCATACACACACACAAATACATACATACGTATGTGTATGTATGCACACACACACACACACACAGACACACACACGCACAACAATCAGTCCTAATTTGATACTTTTATTCTATTCTCTACACAAGTATTTAGATACATTTCCTCTTTAATTGCATTATTATTTTTCAGCCTATGTACAACATCTTTGTATGTGTGTGTGTGTGTGTGTGCGTATATGTATACATATATATATATAAATACATAGACATATTTTTGTGTTTGTGTGTGTGTGTGTGTGTGTGTATGGAGTAATCGTAAAACTTCTAGAAAATTATGTGGTCTCTATGTATGTGGTTGCTTCTAAGATCTATCACGAGAGCAATGCATATGTGTAAGTAATTTTTGCTTAGTTTAATATACTCTTCGACACCGAAATAAAGAATATCTTAAGTGGTTAGTGAGAAGACGATACGGTAAAGTTTTAGTTCAAAGTCTCAATTTGGATTGTTAATTGGTTGGTTGGTTGTGCACTCTTCCTCCTCTCTTCCTCCCTGTGAAGGCACGCAGTTCAAGCGCAATCGCTTAATGGAAACTAACGAGCAGCGAGTGCCGAGTAACGAGTAACGAGTAACGAGTATGGAATAAAATGCGTTTAGCAGCAGTGTTAGATACTAGATAGATTATAATTGGAAAAGTTTGGATGTGCGTACTTAGGAATACTCGCTGGAGTTGAACTGGAGCGAACAATATGTTATGTTATTTGCACCGAGTGAGCAGATAAAAAGTAACGACAGCGAGCAGTAGGAAACTGAAACTGGAACTGGAACTGGAACTGAAACTCAAACTGACGGGGAATCTGATGAGGCAGTTACTGTTACTGTTTGCTCCTTCTCCAATTGTTCTTAGATTTGATTACGTTATGTTTTCCTACAGATAGACGAGTATATTTGTTTGTTTTTTTTTTTACTTTTTCATTTATGTATTGTATATGCGTTGAGGTTTATTGGAACGGTTCCATTCGCTTCAATTACATTTGATACGGTTCGGTTCGGTTCGGTTCGGTTCGACTGAGGTCAATGAACCAATGAGCCAACGAACAATTGAACAACCACACAGACGGACAATTCCAGCTTGGCCCTAACATTAACTTAAGCTCTAACTTGAATAATTGATTGAGGATTTAAATCCTTCAATCCTTCAATCCTTCAATCCAGCAACCACATTCACATTCACAATTCGATTCATTTTCATATTCATATTGCAATCGTCGTCGTCTCTCAATAAACAGTTGGAAGTATCTTAACATGTGGCCTGGTTCTGGTGCTAGTCTTTGGCCGGACGCTGGGCGTCCGCGCGTGCCGTTAATAAAGCTCCGTATGATGACGAACTGGCGCCGGAATCTTTGACATGCCGCGTTCTCGTCGCGGCGACACCATCGCCGCCGTTGCCGCCGAATTGTTACTGTCACAGGATGAGGCACCCGAGCTGCGCTTGGAGCGCGCCTTTGCCGGCGGCGAGCAGCTCTCGGATCGCTCCAGATTGCCATTGCTGTGCACCCACGCCGTGGTGAAATCCTCATAGATGGGCGTCTTCTTTCCATTGCAATTGCTTGGACTGGGACGCGGCTGCTGTTGCTGCTGCTGCTGCTGCTGTTGCTGATTGCCGGCTGCATAGCGGGAGAGCAGTGTCTTCATCTTCTCGAGAATCTGTGCATCGTTCTTGGCACTGCTGGCCGCTTCCAGCAGCTGCTGGGCCAGAGGTGATGAGGCATGATTCTTCACCGGTGACGTTGTCAATGAGCTTGTGCATCCGCGCACCCGCCGCCCATTGCTGTCGTACAGGATGTGCGAGGAGCGCGTCTTCGATCCACGCTCGAACGGAGCTGGCGATGTGGCTGCAGCCAATGGCGGCGCAAATGTGTCCGCATTAATGGTCGGCCGCTTCTTGCTGGCCACTGTTGGTGTTGCCGCACTGCGTCCACCCCACGTATTCGTCACATCCCTCACCAGCGGCAACTGTGATGCCTTCACCGTGGCCGCTCCTGTGGAGGGGGATGGCGACGAAGCGGGTGCTGGGGCTGGGCGACGCACGGAGCGATAGACAGGCTGTTTGCGACTGAAGACGCCGTTTTGGGAGGGAGGGGGGCGTGTGCTTAGATCCTGAAGACTGCCGCCGGCACAGGTGGCGTCATCAATGCTGCGACGACGACGTCGCTGGGCAAGCGGGGAGCGGGGTATTTTACTGCCATGCGATTGTGCTTGGTTTGTTGCGGTTGCCAGCGGCTTATTGCCACTGTTCACATCTGTTGCCGCATCCATATCGACATTCACATCGACATCGACATCGACATCGACATCGGTTGTCACCGTAATCTCGTCATCGTCAATGTAGACGCCAGACTGTTCAAACTTGCTGCTGTGTCCCTCATCTGCGTAGCCGGCAGCGACGCCTCTCGGCTTGGGCAGCGACAGAACGGCGGGCAGAGATTGCGGTCCATCCATCGCATCGCAGATGGCATACTCTGGCTCATCCTTTGTCTCCACCTTCACCTCCACCCGTGCTTGTCGCGCTGTCTCCGGCTCTGGCTCTGGCTCTGGCTCTGTGGGTGAGATCTGCGAGTCGCTGGACGTTTGATCAAGACGCGCTGCAACAAAGTCGAAAGACAGCAAAATTAAATCAATTCATCACAATTTCATTGATTCTTCTTCATCACTTCTCCATTTATACTTTCCCTATCAAATAGTTACAATTTTATCTTATTTTCTTCATTATATTATAATTATAAAGTAAAGTGTAAAGTTTCTTGGGTTTCACATTATTCATTCTATTTGCTAGAAATTAATAATCAATATTTCTTTTATATATATGTCTCGATTCTTAATTTCATGGAAAATATATTAATTTTATAGAAAAGAAAAAGATATGTAATATATAATATTTTGACTCACGTTTTTTTTATAAAAATAATATCAAATTTTTGAAAATAATTAATATTTTTTGTTATATAGATTTGCCGACATTATTAATAAAATAAATAAAATAAAAAAAACCAATGAGTGTTAAAAATTAGATACATTTGTACATTTTACAAATACATTTGAAAAATTTGCCATTTGGAAAAAAAAGAAGAAAATCCTTTAGACAATATGAGAAGTGCTTTTATATATAGGCATTATAAGTTGATATAGGAGATCTTGTTCGATTCAGTGCTGAGCTATCGATTTTGTGGAACTCTGCAGTTCATATCTGGGCAGGCAACATTATGTTTATGGTTGGGTGGATTGGTTCACTGCTTACCATTGGTTTCAGCGTCCTCCATGGAGGCCTGACTGTGCAGGGACTCGCGCTTCTGTGCATTGGACTGAATGACGCCCAGGCTGCGGTAGCCCTCGTCGCTAATCTCGCTGCCATTGTCGCTGATGTTCTCGAACTTGCTGCTCTGCTCCGGCTGTGCGCCATTGGCAATCGTTACGGATGCACCAGTTGCCACCGTTGTTGCCTCCTCGCAGCTGTCGCCGACAGCAGGGGCCAGTGGCAGCGATTTGGGCCCATCTCTGTGGTAGCTGTCGAGGGAGCCCTGCTTCTTGCGCATTTCGATCAGCCGTCGCTGGCTGGGCGACATGGAGCGCCGGCTCAACATGGGTGAGCCCGGCACCAGCTCCATGTTGCAACTGCTGGCACTGGCACTGGCATTGGCATTGGCCAATCCATTATTATTATTTGTCTGATTGAGATACTTGCGCTGCGGCGTCGGGCTGCGACTGCGATGCTTAACATTCGATGTTGTTTGCACTGCTCCAGCGGCTGGCGAGGTGGCTCCCGATCCAGTTGCACTTCCATTTCCAGTTCCAACGGCGGCCGACGACAAAATGCGGCGTGCTGCGGGTGGTGAGCTGCAAAGGAATCGATTAAGATGACTTCGCGGTTAGTGGGAGTCTTTGTCTGCTGGGGATGGGGTTGCTTGGCACTCGAGATGCAAAAAACACATTCGGTATTTTACATTTATAATGAAATTGGGGGCATGCCATCCTCGACCCCATTGTGGAAAATATATATCAATAGACGATTCGATTTAGCCTTGTCAGTTTGTCAATTTAAATTTCGAATACATGTTCTCGAAGGATCGACATCGATAATGATATTCGATGCTGTGGTGCCCGGACAAATAATATCAGTTTTGGCATTTGGGTTTTACACAAATGCTGGATTTAGGTTCTGATTACGATTTCGAAACAGATGCTGAATTTCAATCATTTAAAGCATACGCTTCAGATTCGGATTCCGGTTTCGGTACCGATTCTGATCAAAAACTATTTTAATTAAGAGTATCAACGACATAAGTAGTTAGTGGTCAATTTAGCATCTATGTATATATTTTATTTTTCTGCGATTTCCGGGCAATGCCTTTGAATCGACATTGTTTTGAAGCATATATAACTATTTTACTGAACACCATCAATATTATCGTGAATCCATTAGAGACTGAGACAATAACAGTAATTCCAACTAAGCGGAAATGCTGTACAAATATACCTCTACCTCAGAATACATCGGTTATCGCAGGTGCGTTAGCACAGGTCAATTATCAATTGCTGGAAATTAAAAATACTTATTTGACTCAGCGTAAGGAAAACAAGTCAGAGTGCTGTAGTTGAGTGAACTCGACTACGATATACCCTGAACCCAGTTATTAAATATATTCGATTATTATTGGCAAATTCCCCTTTGCACTAAAATGCGAGCAGCTCTGCAAGCGCCATCTACCGACAAACACGTGAAACACACAATACACATTTAAACATATTGTGGCCCGCATCGATGATCATGCCATCTCTTTCTCACACATGCTGATAGAAATGAGTTCAATAGGAGAATATATTTTCGACTATAACTTGGGTGTTTCTTAACCGATCCTGACGAAATTTAGGCAGCTGATCAATAGTATGCATATGCATATTATGTATTAATTAGAATGAGTTTCTGACTTTGACGGACGGACGGACGGACAGACGGACAGACATGGCTATATCGACTCGAATATTGATCCCGATCAAGAATATATATACTTTATAGGGTCGAAGATGCTTTCTTCTGCCTGTTACATACATTTGCACAAAACCAATTCACCCTTTTTACCCATTTTTAATGGGTTCAGGGTATAAAAACCGCAGCAAAGCAAAGAAATCGATAATTTATATTTTATTAGTGGTATTTGACCATATCTTTGATAATGATGTAATCTGCACAGAAATAATCTAAAGGGCGCCATTAAGTCACTTTCCAAATATATATATTATATATTTGTATATATGTATATATATATATATATATATATAAGTGTATAAACAATAAGAAATGTGTCAGTTGAGTTAAGGGATCCAGTTAAGAGAAAGAGAAGCTAGAAGCTAGTTTACCACATGAATTGTGTGTTGAGTGTGTATTCATGAATAAATGAGTGCGTTTAGTGCTATCTTGACTACCAACTTACTCCTGCAGCTAGCTATGGAGCTGGCTAATGGAGCTCTCCCTAATGGAGCACTCAAGCGATTCTGGCTTGCCTCACTCTCTGTTCCTCTGGCCAACTAACTAACTGTCTATTGCTATAGCTGATGCATTCTCAATTGCAGCAAGGGGGAGTGGGAGTGGGCAATTAGCATTGCCTTGGGGGGGGGGGGGGAGGGGGGATAAGAGTGATGGTGTAGGTGTTGAGAAGCACTTAATGCATTACCCGAGAATAATGTTCGTCAGGTCGTTGTATCTGTATCTGTCTGTGTGGCTATTGATTAAAACAAACAACTCCACCCCCCCCCCCCCCATCCCTTTTCCGCCCCTCTCCCGCACGCATCTGTTAAGTTTTGTGGCAAACTCACCGTTCGTATATCACATGCGCCTTGTGCAGCTCAATGCCATTGCCAGAGTTGGTGGTGTTGCGGGTCATGAGGCGTGCCTGAATGGAGCTGCGATGCTGGGCACGACAGCGGCAAGGATCATGCTTGTCCAGATAATGGGAGAGCGTATCCCAGCCGCCGCCCACACGCACCATAACATGGGAGCGCAGAATCTGTCACATTGACAATTGAATATGAAGTAACAAAATTCCAAAAACATTATTAAGTATAACCAATAGATATCGTCTAACAATCAATGATCAATGAAATGAGAGATTTTACTTACCCGCACAAAGATGAGGACTTTGGTGTCGCCAATGCGATATTTGCCCTCGGAGACGCGCACCATGGGAAACTGTGAGGGGCATGTGCATTTCTCGACCAAATCTCTGACCTGTAAGCAAGCAAAACAATTGTATGTGTCAAATGTTGGATGTCTTTGATAGGGACACAAGCAGCGGCCCACAGGCTGACCCCGAGGCAGGCCAGCACACAGGCCAGCACAGGCCAACATAGGCCAACATAGGCCAACATAGGCCAGACCAGGCCAGGCCATTGCATAAGATTAAAGAGAGATCCCACCGAAAGCCAAAAAGTCGCAATGCCTTGCGTTTTTTTTTTGTATTCACTGCATAAATTCACGCGCTGCTATTGTCCGAACAAATGATCAAACAAATGAGCGGAACAGCCAAACAGTCAGACAGATAGTTAGACAGACACACAGACAGACAGACAGACAGACAGACAGACAGAGCTCCCAGTCACAGAGCAGACGACAGATCAGGCCCCAGAGCAACTGGCTCGCTTCGTTTCATTTCGTTTCGTTTGGGTTTGTGTTTGTGTTTGTGTGTCTCTGTAGGGAGTCACGGGAGGCAGTGGCTTGACTACTAGTCGGCTACTTTGCTACTTTGCTACTTGGATACTTGGATACTTGGATACTTGGCTAGTTAGCTACTGTGCCGCTGCCTTTGACAGGCCTTTTTGACTGGGATACAACACAATGTAAAGCTGGCCAAAAAGAGCTGCTTTGAGGCGGCGAAACAGACAAAACGCATTTGCACCTTTGAACTTCGCTAGTTAGTTGCCTGTTGCCTGTTGCTTGTTGTTTGTTGCCTGTTGCAGGAGTTGTCTTCAACTAAGTGGGAACTGTGCCACAGCTGCGTGGCTCTTCGATCGAGACTAGAGATGGTTGCACTAATCAACAATTGAAACTCTTTTCAAATAAATTACTTATCGATATGAGAAAATATTGTATTAGAAACGTATTCGTACATTTTAAGCTTAAGCGATTAAATATATTTTACAATATTTGAAATCAACACTATCTAATATATTTAATTAATCATAATTTCAAAATAATTTTTTTTTTTTTGGGAAAGTTGGCTTCCCAAATTTATTCACATCTTAACATATATTTTTTTTTCTAATGAATTTTTGAAATCTTCAATTTTGTGTTAATTTTGAAATTGTGCTCGTGACACGAGAGACCCAGCAGAGACTAGCGAGCAGAGGAGAAGTGAGGCGAGGCGAGGCGAGGCAAGGCGAGGCGTAGCCTTGTGGCAAGACGACATCACAATAAATCTAACATGGCGATAAGCCAGCAAAATGATCTGGCAGGCTGCGCGCAGATTTGCAATCGATGGAGGGGAGCGAGACGAGAGATGTGGGAAGTTGGGGAAGGGAAGGGAAGGGAAGGTAGCGGCTTGACTGTGACGCATGCAAGATTAGCTGGCGCTGGCAATGGCTGTTGTTGTGCTTCTGCCTCTGTCTCTGACTGTGCCGGTGCCTGTTACTGTGGCGCTGTGATCCTGGTCAGGCCATAAATTGCAAACAGCAACAGCAACAACAACTGCAACAACAACTGCAACAGCAACAACAATGTTGACGACGATGCGGACGTGCCAAACGGCAGCGACAAATGATTCGTGGCTAGTTTGCAGCATGCTGTAAGCTGCAGTTGCAGTTGCAGCAGCTATGTTTGCAACAGTTGCTGCTGATGCTGTTGATGCTGCTGCCGTGGTGGCACATCATTTGATTTTCGACAAGTTGTTGAGGCTATTTGCTGATTTGGCTGCTGCTGCTGCTGCTGCTGCTGCTGCTGCAAACAAATTGATTGGCTGACTGAGTGATCGCACAGCCAAAGAGCCAGGCCAAGACCAGACCAGTCCACGTCAGTCCAGGCCAGTCCAGGCCAGTCCAGGCCAGGCCAAGCCAGGCCAAGACCAGGCAGTCAGCCACTCAGCCATCGATCCATTGAGCATGTCCGCACGCCGGGCCACTTTGTTATTGTTGCCGTTGTTGCTAAAGTTGTTGCCTGACAATGTTTTGGCAGCATGTGGCGCTGTGTGGTAGCCGTTGCCACAGTAAATGCAATGCGCCGTGCCACGTTCATGTCCATGTTGCGTCCAATAAATGCGCAACGATTTATCCATCTATGCAGCAGCTGTCGATCCCAGCAATCTGCTGAGAAAGTGTGGTCAGCCAAATGGGGTGGGCTGGTTGGGGAAGTGGTGTGCATTGTTTCGTTGTCGTCGTCGTCGTCGTCGTCATCGTCATCATTGATGTCAATGTTGCTGGCGGCGTGAGGAAATGTTTGCATGGCTTTTCATTAGTTTTCCGATTTGCCTGGCTGGCTGGCTGCCTGCCTGCCTGCCGGTTTGTCCGTTTGCCTGCTCCTCAATCCTTAAGCGTTGTCCATTGTCGGTTGTTGTTGTTGCTGCTGCTGCTGCATGTTGCTGTCGTCGCTTGTTGTTGCTGTTGTCGTCGCGCAATCGCATTGCTCGCAGTCACACTTGCAATTACCATCGGCAATTGCGATTGTTGTAATTGTTGTTGGCACATTTGGCGCCATCGGGCGAACAATCGAACAACCGAACGAAATGGAATGGAACGAAACGAATCGGAACGGAACGGATCGGTAGCAATGAGAGAGTGGGCGTAGGCAGAGGAGCATGGAATGGGGAACACCCTAAGCATCTTGTCAAATTAATTTGGAATACACTTTTTGCCAATGGAGCTGGAGGTGGAGGTGGAGCTGGAGCTGTAGCTGTAGCTGTAGCTGTTGTGTGTGTATCGATTCGAATTGAAATACTTTGCATATATGGCAGCGATAACGGTAAATGAAAAAGATAAAAGGTGTTTGTCGAGTTCATTAGAAAGATAAAGAAATGCATCATTGAGAGACTGCGAAACCCTTGTCAGCACCTGCCAGCCACAGCCACAGCCACAACCACAGCCACAGCAGCAACAGCAATATAATTAATTTTGTATTATTTATTTGGTGTTATTCCCAGAATAATATTATTTGAAATATTTTGTTTAAATTAACCCATTAAATTGCTTGTAATTTATTTGTATTGTTTGCTTGGTTCATCAAATTTAATTCATTTTTAAATTTGCCGAAAACATATTCAAAATTCAACATTTAAAAATGTAGTCAAATTGTTGTTAAGATCAAATATACGAAATACTAAATATTCAATACAATTCACAGAAATCATAGAATTGATTGATCGAATTTTTATTGATACCAGACAAAACTTGTGAGAACCAAGAAACATAACCATAAATTAAATGAATTGATGAACATTGAGATTCAGAACTAATGCTGTAAGAATCCAATATTTCGGATGGCTAAACCCAATAGCCGTTTTAAAGCTAAACTTGTCTGTGACAATTATTCATTGCATTTGATACTTCTGCTAGCTGTTGTTGTTGTTGTTGCTGTTTGCTTTTGATTTGTTTTGCCCAAGTTTGAAACTGGAAACTTAGCCATGGCTAAAAATGGACATGAGAAAAGTAGCTATGAAAACAACAGCAGCAACAATAACAAAAAAATCGTGAGGTTAGCAGCAAAAAAAATAAAGTAGAAAAAAAAAATAAATAAAAGAGAAAACACAGTCAAATACACACACACACACACACACCCACCGTCAAGTCAAGAAAAGGCATAGAAAAGTGACATAAAAAGTAGTCAGGATTTTGGGGATACAAATTGAACTGAGTAGCAATTGGGATTCTCTATGGCTATTTGTATGTGTATTTTGTATTGGTATTGGTATTACACTTACCATCTCATCGAGACTCTTTAGATCATTGGTGATGATCTGTGGCTGTGGTCCGTACATCAGCATCGGATCCGTATCGTTCTCATCCTCGTTCTCCGTATCGCTGTCGTACAGATCAGTTTCGACGGCGACACACTCTGCACCGGCGGTTGGCGCCTCCGTTTGGGTGCCGCTTTCAGAACATCCGTTGGCTGTTTGTGTGCCGCAGCCGGTGGTGTTGCACCCATTGCCACAGCTACAGCCGCAACTGCAACCGTTTGCTTTGTTATCGGCAGCAATTTCGCGATCGATTTGTCGCTCCATTTGCACCAGCATCGGCGCTAGCATACCTAACCAACAAATATATATAGTATACATATTGATCAGTATGGATGATCCAGACAGGCAATGACAATGATTATCATCATCATCATCATCATCATCAGCATCAGCAACGTCGATTAGGCTCTGTGTTGCACTTACCGAATTTGGCGCCACGTCTGGCCACCTCCAGCAGACAGAGGATCACATGCTTCTCATTCTTGCGCATGATCAGATCGTCCGTTTCGAACAATAGGCACTCGATGATCTTAAGGCTCTTTCTGCAAAGATGACATATCGAAAATGTCAATCAATCAAAGATGCAAAGATCAACGTTTAAGGAGAGCAGTGTTTAATTTAATTGTCGTCTCATTGTTAAACAATGCAACGCATTCCTTTCAATCGAAATTATCTTATTTTTGCTTGGACTGCCGATTAATCTTCCCTGATTTCGATCTTACTTTCGGATCAATCATCAATAACAAGTAATTGATTGCGCTTAGTGTTCGTGTCAGGTGGAAATCTCCAAAATTAATGGTACAATTTCGAAATAGACTTTGGCAAGCTATAAGCAAATTGTGTTCCTTCTTCTTCTTATTCTCGATTTCTTAGTCGATCTAACATCGATCTTCAATTCCTGTTTAATTTTTCTTATAGCATCTATTCTAGTGACTCTCGCTCTCTCTCTCTCTCTCTCTCTCTCTCTCCCTTTCTCCGTCTGAGACTTTATCAAATGTCTAAGAGAAATCCATTTCGATTAATCTCAGACTGATGTTGAATGATTGTATTTGATTGATTGATTGAGTATTGCTTGGATTAACACTCACCTGCACCAGGTTATAAAGTTGGAGACATTGTCGCGGGCAAAGAAGGTGCCGCTCTTGGCGGCGGGCAGGTAATACACATTGCCCAGGGCGAGTATCGGTCCGGCCAATCCGGAAGTCATCGAGCGTGTCATTGATTTGTTGCGCGCCTGTCGCCGGGCCAAATAGTCCTCCGCCGCTTGCCGTACATAATTTGCGTGCTGAAAACAAATGAAAGAGCTGATAAACAACAACAACAACAACAACAATAAATTAGACACAAATGCGACAACAGCAGCAGCAGCGCAACAGCTCAGTGCGACGCAATGCGACGCGTTGCAAGTGAAAGTCAAAAATATTTTTGGCTTATTTAAAAGCGCGACAAAAATCTAGAAAAAGTTTATTTTTAAGCGTCTCAAGAATTTAGCGCGGCATTTTTAGACTGACAACGACGGCGACGCTGAACGCTGTGTTCTATCCACCTTGTCCCCTTGCCAAGCAACCCAATCCTCCCTCTCCACCCTCTCTGCACTGTCCACTCGTCAGTTGGTTGGACCGATTGGACCGGGCAGCCAACGAAATGAACACAACCAGGCCAGGGCACAGGAGCTGCGCTGACGAGGCATCATTGAAATGATGGCGCCGCAATGTTATGCATAATTAATTGACACGCAGCCACCCAAAAACAACAACAAAAACTAAAAAATAAAACACAAAAAAAAAAAGGGACTCACACCCATTCAGATACTGACGCACACACACACACACACACACATACTCACACACACATGCATACAATTGAAATTGCAATCACATTCACAGCAAGACACTCGTCGCTCATCAGTCATTTGGGCAAAAACAAAAAAAAAGATAAAAATACCAGCATAGTCCACAGATCAGTTGGTGAATGGGCGGGCCTCTGACACAGATACTTAACGTATTTGTCAGCTAGATGGGGGCATCAACGGGGGCAACAACTATTTGCGAATTAGATGCAATCAATAAATCACAATCATATTCAATGTATTTCATTTCATTTTCGAAATAAACTTTCAAATTAAAATCGTTTAAATTCATTTCTAAATTATAAATGTATCTTTATAATTTCACAAATATATAATATACATATATATATTTAAAAATGATGAGATCTTCTTAATGTATCTACTTCTACTACTGCCATATGTAAATTATATATTATATATATATATATATATATATTTTCAAATCAATCGGATATTATATATGCGCCAGCTATTCACATTATCTTTAGTGCGAACACTTGCCATGTAAGTGTTTAAAGTGCCTCGAGGAAATTCCCATACTCGACAGATTAGAAAGGAAATGCGTTGTAGTTCATAATAATGTTGCATTCAACAACAACTTGTTAGAGGATTTTAAACAAACAGAAAAAAAAAAAATATATATATATATATAAATATTATTATAGTATATTAATCTGTTATATATGTATAAGTGTACCTATAGATTTGATAACATTAATTTTTCCGATTTTGATTACTATTAATACACATATATTTTCTTATTTTTTCATTCTAATTTTAAGGTTTGCCAAGTTATCCTAACCAAACTCAACAGTTAATCGTGCTTTAGTGCTGTTCAGAGTTGGACAAAAGGTTATCGGCATAAGACCACAATATAATATAGGATCCTTGGAACAATCGGTGGGGTTTTTAATTTGTGATTAGATTTGCATGTCGGCAAGTTGAGTCCGACAAGTTGAGGTGACTGCAATAAGATAATCGTTGTATATTATTTTTACCCCATTACTTAGATATATATATATATATCTGTATTTTTGTTGGCTCTAGCGATTAACAGTTGCAAGTTTGACGATTGTCTTTAGTTAAGTTATATCATCAACGTTGGCGCGCGTCGTTTTATTAATGCGATCCATTCCGATTCGATTCGATCGCATCCAATCGCATCCGATTCGAATTGAAGGAACCAAAGACAGCAACAACAACAACAACAACTGCCACAACAACAACAACAAAGACAGCTCGTGTCGACGTGTGATGCATTTGCATTTGCATTTCCATTTACATCATTCCATATTCATTTATGCACATTTTAGTAATAATTTAATATTTCAACAATTTCAATAGTTGCCTCGCTCGTGTCGCATACTATTATTATCATTATTATTATTATTATTATTATTATTATTATTATTATTATCATATGTATGTATGTGTTGGATGTATGATTTTTTTTATAACTTCTTTCTTTATGGATATCTCCACAAACTGCATTCAATATGCTTTATTTGGTGTTTATTGTTTTAAGCGTTTCGTACCCTAAACCCAAACAAGGGCATCATCGCATGCAGCTGACGTCTGATATCTGATTGTGGCTGCAAGTGGGCGTGGCATTAGCATAGTTTGAATATAAATTTGAATATGAATATATATACAGTATATGTATAGGTCTTCTCTCTCTCTCTCTCGCTCTCTCTCTCTTATTGCTGATCTGTCTTCTGTTAGAGTATTTCAAAGTCGTTATGTGCTTATTGCGTCGTATCGAGGTCTCTGCGTCATGTTCATTTTGTGGCGTCGTCTTCAGCCTCAGCTCTTATCATTGAACGAAAGGTAAGGCTCGAAAGTGCACCAGTGAAGACAGAGACAGAGACAGAGACAGATACGGAAACAGCGCCACAGACGCCCACGATGCATTTGGCCAGAGGCGTTAAATGGGTCTCGGCATCTTCACTGCGCTACCCACGGCCGGGCATTTGGCCTTGTGCACAGCACACGAATTGCAATGCACCAAATATCAAATTTATAGCCCGCATTTTATACAACTGAGTTGGGCTTTTTTTTAAACTTAAAATACCGCTTTTGTTTCCTGGAGTCAACTCAAATCTGCAATTGTTCAGTTTCATAGCGCATGGCTGATTCGGACAGCGCCGAAATCAAATTTAAATTCAAATCGATACTGTGTGTGTGTGTGTGTGGCACAAGTGCCACGCTTGCCTCTTTGTGGCTTTAGTTAGCTGTTGTTGTTGCTGTTGTTACCTCTTCTAAACTGCATCCGATTTTCACTTTCGAAAGCGTCGACATAAAGTCGAGGTGCATGGAAATCGTTTATTATGATATCACACTCTGCCCATTCCCCTTCCCCCTCCTCTTCCTCTTCCTCATCTCCATCATCTTGCAACAACAGCACGTGCCAATGTTGTCTATCTTTGCATTATTTAGAGATGAACTAATCGAAAGTCAACTAACGAAGAGATGCACAATTGGAATTATATTTAGGATCAGGTTGCCAGATTTGATAAAAATATATATAGCAACTGATTATTTATGGGAGACATCTGATTTTAGAAAGTCCTATTCGTCCTATTCTTTTCGCTCTTCCAAAATGCATTTACATCTATGCAATTTTGTTATTTTGTAATTTTGTAATTTTGTAATTTTGTAATTTTGTAATTTGGTTCCATTGTCAAATTGGCAATCATTATAGTATCGATAGTTACAATTCCAATCGAAAGTTGACAGTTAACGACGGAAGTGTCATCTGTCGAAAACTTCCTTTCCTTTGAAGCTCTTCTAGCAAGCGCACGTGCTTAGGACTTTCTTAATAACCGAATATTAATATTGTTTCAGATCTCAGATCACTTTCGATATGAATCCGGACAGGACTAACTCGATGGCTGAACAGGGCATCCAAGCATCGGACGAGGCTGCTGCAGCCCCTGCTGTGCAAGAGCAAATTGCCGACAATGACAGCGAAGATCGTCGCGAACAGCTAAAGGAGGAGATCCTCCACGTCTGCGAAGAGGGCGGCGGCGAGGCAACTCTTGCAGATGTCATGGGCAACCAACCCCAATCGAATGGTGGCGCCGACTTTCTGGCTCTCCTGTACCTTGCCCAGGAGAAGAAGATTACCATTATAAAGCCCAACCAACAGGATGAACCGCTCAAACCGGAAGAGCTACGCTTCAAGCTCAATCCGCAGCCCAAGGGAAAATGAGTATCGAAAAATGTTCAACTCATCTCTCATCTAATTTTTCATCATTCTAGTCACAAATTAATGAGACAAATATCATAAACTGACTTATTAATCGTATTATATCAAGTATTCTTTGTAATCATTTAATCGATTAGTTATTTAAATTAATTTAAGTTTTTGGTTCTGTTCCCATTGAATTCGGCGTATTTCATTCGCTTAGTTTTCATTTAATTTCTGCTCTGCATTTTCATTCGCCATGGGTCACGGGTCACAGGCCCCGAATCGGGCACTGAAGTGTCAGGTGTCAGTTGGCAGATGGCAGATGTCAGGTGTCGAAGCAATTAACGCGAATTTGCCAACACTGGCAGAGCCCAGAAGTGGGCCAACTCATAACGCTAGTCGATGCTGTTGCAACTGAGTTGCATGCAACAAAGCGCAAGTACGTGACATGTGGCTAATATGCAGGTAGAAAACGAAAAAAGAGAGCGAAAGCTATTCAGGAAGCGCCGGAGATGTTGCCACATAACCCCCTTACAGGGGGTTGTTGCAATATGTGGCATACACACACGCACACACACACACGCACACACACACACATACATAATTAGCTTAGATTTTTATTTTCTTTATTATTTCATTTGCTTTCTGCCTTTCTGCCCAGATGTGTGTCAATATTGCGTTAATAACATTAGGTAAAAGGCAATTGCAAAAAGCGTCTGTCGCATAACACACATACATGTCTCTCTCTCTGTTTGTGTGTGTGTATGTGTGTGTGTGTGTAGGTAAAGGTGTATATAACCGTAATGCCCGTAACAATTTTTTGCTTCCGCAAAGCGTCCACTGTAAAAATGCCAAATTAAATCAAACAAAATTAAAACGAGCTGCCAAAAAATAAAATATAAAATTCAAAATGACAGTGCAAAATAAAAATAGGGGAAAAAATACAAATAAAAATCGATGGAAAAAATACCAGAAAGCGTCGATTTGTCGATGCAATACCCTAACAATCTCTATACGTTTATAGCTCCATTTTGTTCATACAAAAATAATATATATAAATATATACTCTATATGTATATATATATATTGATAGGGTAAGCGTAATTGATGAGTTAGGAGATCATTTTCAAAAGATGAGTTTTTGTCAGAGCATTGAAAGCATAATACAGATCCTAATTGATGGTTGATTTTTGATTGATTTTTCACTTATCTTTCTCAGTTGGTTAAACTTTGTGCTCAAAGTGAAATACCCGCTGGACGAGGGAATATACAGAAAGCTAACGGCGAGCATAATATTTATAATGTACAATTGCTGATTTCAACGCTGCCTGCAATTACCAATGTGTTCACATACCCCACACACACACACACACACACACACACACACACACACACACACACACACACATGTGTATGTAATGTGGGCAAGCTGACTTGGCCGACGCCTAAACGGATTTGCCGTCAACCGTTTTACGAATAGGAAAAAATATAAGAAAAAAAAAAACGAACAAGAAAAAAATTCGCATTGTGTTGGCTGACTTGCGATGCTGATGCGGGCAGCACTTTGGGTGCTGGGGAGTGGAGGGGAGTGGAGGGGAGTGTGGGGTGTTGCTATAGCTTAAAGAGTTGAGTCTAATGTTGTGAAGTGGTGGACTTGCCACCAATTGTCAGATAGCCAGATTGGCCATAACACTAACACCCAGCATGGCCAACAAAGCACGACAGCTTCAAATTCGACTTTTCAAGTTTTCAACTCAATCAAAATCACAATATCTCAACAACAAAAAAAAACCAAAATAAAATATAAAAAAAAAAAATACAAAAAAAAAACTGTCCACGCTGTTCCATTCAAAAATCATATTTCAAAGGCCGTGTCGACGTTGCCGTCAACAGTAAAACAACAACAATAACAACATTAACATCAATTGTTGTCTGTTTGGGGTTCAAGGTTCTCATGGACAACTTCCTAGCTGACTAGCCAAGTCAAGCATATGTACATGTCTCTCTTTTGTTTTGGCCAGTTGGCAATGATAGATCGCTGCCAAATGATTACTGCAACAGCAGCAGCAACAACAGCAGCAACAGTTTCTGTTTAAGATCTGTTGGTCACCTGCTTCGGGGGACCCCTTTGATCTTGGCTATAGGTAAACTTATGAATTTGATTGGGCTCCGGTTTTAGTTTTTTTGGTTTTTGGTTTTTGCTAACGGTATTTCCATAATGCCATAGAAGGCGTTTTGTTTGCCAAAAGTTTGTTGCCCTCTCTCTCTCTCCCTCTCGCTCTCGCTCTCGCTCTCTGTCTAGCTAACGACCATGGACACAAAGATCGATGAGATGAGATGAGATCACTGATCGACTGATTGCAACAATGATCACTCAGTATGTGATTATGTGTGTTGTGTGGGGGTGTTTGGACATTGCTGAAGAACTGCAGTTTGGGGTTATTTGGATACCAAAAGCTGCACTTTGTGAAAACTGTGGGAACTTTGGCTGAGAGCTAAGAAAAAAGAACTCAAGCTCAATTTGTCACACATCAAGCAAATTCTTCGCGCTTTTTTTTGTTGTTGTTTGGTTAGTGAAAGGAATGGTTTTTTTTTTGTTTTTGGCGAGTGGCAGTTGGCAAATGTGGTCAGGTGAACGTAATCGCAATGATCTCACAGATCAAGGAACTATATTCTATTTCAATGTTGTAGCTTTTGCATCTTGTACACATACAAATATATATGAGTTGTGGCATGCTGAATGCTCATTAAGACAACAACAACAGCAACAACAACAACAACAATAACAACAACGTATACAATAGCTAACAAGACAAAGCCGTTGCCAAAAACTAAAGCAAACTGAACTGGTTTGCGTCGTTTGCTGCTATTTTCCGAAAAGCCAAAGCCGAATCGAATTTTGAATGTGGGTGAAGTTGTTAAAAATGTGGCAAACGCAAAACGAAAAACGCAATCGAGGCCAATCGCCCCGTGTTGGGTTCCAGAGCAACACCCTACACACACCACAACCCGGCCCGCCCCGTACCGCCCCCGCCTCACACCCTGCGCCACAGTGTTAGACCTGCTAAGCGCATATTTAGTTATAAACTTGAATTTAGACTCGGCCCAAATTAGATAGACAGAGTTTGGGCCGCGCAGTGAGAGCGCCACTGAAACGACTTCGTCCGCCGCGAGACAGTTACAAATGTTGCTTGTCGCAATTGCCTAAAAAGACCAATAACAACAACAACAACAATATACAAGAATGTGCGCCTTGGGAACGAAACCGAATGGCTTAAAACGGATGAGACTACAGACAAAAAAAATAATAATACCAACAAACTGGCTATAAGGAAAGAGACTTAGATATATATATATATCTATTAGCAGTTTTCTTTTCATCAAAGATTCATATGTTTAAGTTTCTTTTTGTTTTTATTTTCTTTTTTTATGGAGCGTGTTTCCTATTAACATATCAATGGCAAAGTTCATTCAAGTTTGGCATAAGGCATAAATGATGATCTTTGCCAAATGAACTTTGTCAAACTATTTAACAGGCAAATAAACGGCCTGCTAAATTATAAGTAATTATAAGTCATTAAGCACTGATCGTAATTGAGGCTAATTTTTAATTTTGTAATGTAATAATACAATAATTTTGATAATCTTTAATTTATTATTTAATACTTGATTTATGTAATTTTGTACACATTTCTCATTGGTATCGAATAGATATTAATTTTTATTAGACAACTGAGACCCTCAAATTGATTTCTTTTAAATTTTCTCTTTTAAAATGCACAAAATCACAAAATAATCATAATAATAATAGTTATCATTATTTCGGGATTTGCTTGGTAACACACACACACAAAATAATCAATTGTACATTTAACAAATGATTAATCAATTGTGTTTTTGCTTAGTTAATAATTTAATAATAATATAATATTACTTATAATCTGTGAATTAGGCAGGAACATGACAAAACGCTGCCCAAAAATAGGCAAACACACTGACTCAAGCGGAACTTGACTACAAAGAAAATAAGTATAAGTAAATATCTAAATATGTATGTATGTATGTATGTTGTGTGTGTGTGTGTGTGTGTGTGCGTGAGATCTGGCAATCTTTGGAGGGGAATCGTGCAAATTGCCAAGCCATGTCTACCATTTGGCTTTTTGTCCAGTTTTGGGCACAGAAAAACCAAAAACAACAACAACAAAGCAAAAGCATTTTTGTGCTTGCCAAGTAAATACGAGCATATGTAAATATTAATTTTATTAAACAAACGTGACGCGAACTCTTTTTAAACGTTGACACGACAATTGCAACCCACACACACACACACACACACACACACGCACACACACACACACACACACAGTGATAGACTTGTGCTGATGGTGAGATTAAACAGTGCGCGCTTTTCATATTTGGCTTCTCAATTCACAATATTTATGCGAATGCAAAACTGTTGTTTATTATTACTGTTATTGGAATCGTTGATCGTTGTTAACTTCGGTGACATCGTTCAACTATGTGTGTACATATGTGTATATTTGTAAATATATATATTTATATATATGTCTTTGTCACAGTCAAAAAGCGAGACTCCAAATCGGCGGCAGTCCATCAACGCATCCAAAATGCGTGGGAATTGTGCCGGCCTTGCTTTGAAGTCGGGCTGTGCGAGTGCGAATGCGAATGCGATTGCAAAGGCTATTTGCGGAATTTCAAAGGCAAAAACTGTGCACACTCCACAGCGTAATGCATACTTACGCATATACATATACATACACATATGAATATAAATATATATGTATATATACACATATGAATATATTGCTAGTGAAAGCTGCTTAGTGTGTGCACACACTGTCACACACCGATATTTAAAGTGTGACCCTGTCTAGCTCAATTTGCCGGCAGTCCACATACACGCACGCACTCACACACACACACACACACACGCACACACTGGCAGCCGTTTGTTTTGATTTTGGCAGTGTGACCGCCCGCCCCCTTCTTCCTGCTGAGCGCAATTTGTCAGCGGCATCGTTAAACAGAACAAATACAAAAAAATAAACATAAGAGAATTTTCGACCACGCGATACCCTGTTCAAAGTGTATTGTCTTCCAAGGCAGCGCATGTTCCTATCCACAAGTCCGAAATTAAATCTCCGAAATTGCATACAAATCGATTTGTATCGCAATTCGCGAAACTAAAGGAGTTATCGATTAAATGTAATCAAATCGATTTAAACGAAAACCTATTTTGCACTATCATCTCCAGTCGCTGGGAACGGTGTGGTGTTCATACAACTTAATTATACCCATTTTAGCCATTTGAAATGGATTCAGGGTATACCAAAAAAAAAAAGCCGCCGCGAATGGCGCAAAACGATTTTCGCAAATATGGCTAAAGAAGCATAATTGTCACATAATAGCCACAAAACTTGGCATGCACTTGGACGTCGCCATTGTCGTTGTCGCCATTTAATTGGCCAACAAAATGAATCATCAGCAGCAGTTGCAGCAGCACCGCCGTCAGCAGCCGCAGCAGCAGCAGCAGCAGCAGCAACAACAGCAAAAACAATAGTCGCATTTCGTAGGCGACTCAACGATTTTGGACTTCCTTTTGTGGCGGCCACATGATTGTCGCCATTGAGACTGCACGACAACTGCAACGTGACGCATGAACAATAACAACAACAATAAAAACAACAACAACAACAACAACAACAACAGCAGCAAATAGACGGGCCTAGTGGGGGTGGTGTGGTGGAAACGCTCTTTAACCTTTCCCTCCTCCTGCCGCATGCCCAAAACGCATCTTGTTGTTTCTATTTTTTACTTGCGACAAATATAGAGCGCAATCCCTGCTGAGACAGATGACCGTTAATGAAGACATTTCCCTGGGGTATTAGAACTATATATAAATATTTATATATATATATATGCATCTGTTGACAACTGGTGGAACGATCTTGATCGAGGCGACGGCACATGTTACATCAAACTAGCAGGCTCAATAACAGCACAGCGATAACAATAGCCAAAATTGGAAGAAGTGAATTTTGAATTTTCTTACCGAATGGCGGCTGTCTCACAAAACGGTGGCGACCACTTACAAGAACTTTAACACGCTCGAGTTCAAATTAGTCAGCAACACTCCATAAATCAGACAACGGCAAAACAATCATAAAAGACCTGGTCCAAGCAGATCTGGCCAACAACATGCAGGCAGGCAGGCAGGCAGGCAGGCAGCTAGGCAGGCAAGCAGCTGGCAAAAACACAACTGGCCAATCGAGTTGGCCGCCCGCTGCTGCTGCTGCTGCTGGTTGGCTGGCTTCGTTGGCTTCGTTGGTCTTTGGGTCTCTAGGTCTCTAGCGATTAGCATACAATTTGCGAGGCAACATGCTGCTGCTGCTGCTGCTATTGTTGTTGTTGTTGCATTGACAGCAATAAATAATAATACAAAAAAATGAAAATAAAAAAAACTACATAAAATGCATTGGAAGCTGTATCGATGGATTTAAGACACAAGAAGTTAATAAATATTTATAAATATATTATTTCCAATTAATTTTATTGCCTATATTCGAGTAGATATAAATTTGACATTTTTTATGATATTAAAGGTAACTAAATCATACGAATCAATAGTAGTTTGAATTATATATATATATATATATATATATATATATATACCTTCTTAGTGCTGTCTAACTTTAATATATAAATGCTTTAAAGTGAACTGGTTTCTGTTCGCTGCTTACAGATTTAAAATGGAAGGCAACTTGAAATTGAATTGAATTTTAAATGGCAAGTGCACAATCATGCAGATACATATGATGATATGATAAAGGATATATGGAATATATAGGATATATTTATAATCCATCTAAACAGGTAGGCTTGCGAGCAGTTTATATTATATATATGCAAACAACATGAACAATTCGGCCAATATCCCTTTTGTTTTACAGATTACTTAATCGTCTGCAATATATACAATAAGGGGTGTTGAGGAGGTTGTTTGCGGGGGGCGGTTGCTGCTGCTGCTGCTGCTGCTGTTGTTGTTGTTGTTGCAGTGTGATACAAATTGCACCGTTAATAAAGTCAAAATCGGATTAGACACAGCCCGGACATCGCCTGCCCCCATGCGTCTAATGGAGCTCAGCTGCATGCCAGTTGGCCACAGGTACACACACACACACACACACACACACACACATACATACACTGGACTGGACTGGATTGGACACACACTTGCAGTTTGGATACCTGGTCGATTTTTGGCCACAGATGCAAAAAAGATATTTGATCTCTTGGCCATAATGCCAAACAATAAATTGGCACTAATGAATTTGATTCATTTGGATTTGCCTTTGGCCATAGCTAAATCAACATTTCAGGCTCAGGACACGAGGGGGGAACGGGCAGGGGGCTGAAGTGGGGGCTGCGGTTAACTGACAGTTGTCATAAGGCTAGCCACACTGACCCATATGTGTCAGACGGTAGGCAAAGGCGTGCCCCAGCAGCAACAACAACAACAACAACAACAACAACATAACTAGTCGCATATCTTGATAGATTGAACAAAACTGTGGATTGTGTGTTGTTACAACAGATCGCAAGATATCGAATTGAACAAGTCACAAGGCACTCGACAAGAAACGCAATCCAAAACATGTCCTTCAAATTCCGAGCTTGGCAACAAAGTAATAAACATGCATGGGATAGATTTATAGACAAGTTCGTTCTATGTATATATATATTTATATTATATATATATATATATATACAGATATCGTTGATCCTGATCAAATTAAATCGCATTGTGCCACGTACCAGCTGCAAATTTCCCAATAACTCTTGGCTGCTTGGTATGCAGGGTGGCCAATAATAAATGAAAAGGCTGTCAAACGCAGTTGGAGGCAGTTGGAGACAATCTCCATTAAGAAGGCAACGACCGAGGTTGGACTATAAAATTGGATGGTCTCACGAGTCACGAACCAAATGTGACTCGTTAAGCAGAAGAAGAACAATTCTCAGTTAATGCTTAATGACCAATTTGTTGTCTTGATTTACATGTTAGCATAAATCACAACAACTTATTATGCATATATCGAGATATATATGTGAGTGTGTGTGTGTGTGTGTGTCTTTGTGTATGTATGATCAGTGTTGTGTAACACTGGTTAAACACTTGACCAATACCAATAATAATCGGCTTTGCACTCAATTCATGAAATGGAGTGAATTCAATCTTCAAGTAGATGGACATAGTAACCCAAATACCAAACAATTTCATACTTTTATCAATTAAATGCTTCTTTTCTCAAACCCATTTATCCATAGACTCGCTCATTGCCCGCATGGTGTGTGTGTGTGTGTGTGTGTGTGTTGTGTGTGAATGGATGGATTTACGTGTGTGTTTGTTTCCATTGTTGATATCAACTGCGGAAATCAACTGGCGGCACTTGGCATAATCACAACAACGGCCACTTAATTGAGACCCGAGTCGTAACTTTCTTAGGCAAATTGGAGCTGGGTAAGCAATGCATTCATTCATTATCACAGCTGCTGCTGCTGCTGCTGCAGGGGCAGGGGCAGGGGTAAGCACGTTGCTCTCATATCGCCGATAATTGGTAGTGTGAGTTTTTGGCCAATTAAAAGCACTCGTCCCGTCAGCTTTATCAAATTCAATTAGTAAACGCAAGAAATCGTTGTCAAGTCAACAAAAAAGATTTGAAAATTAAAAGAGAACCTGCCCATTTTCACACCGAAATTCATATACACTTGCATTTGTATATATCATCAATTATAGAGTCTCAATAGATCATATATATGGCATATATTTCCAATAGAATATATATATATATAATGATCGATTGAAGCGGCTTATTATCAGGGAATCGGTAATTTAGAACCGAAATGGCAATTCGACATTCGCTGATTCATTGGCATTATTTAACCGATTTTAACCGATTCCAACTCAAAGAAATCCAAAAGCGAATCGTTTTCTTTCGCTGGCTTCTTTTTTATATTTTTTTTGTGGTTAAAACAAGCGATCTGCATAACACAAAATTTGTGTATATATATGTATGTATGTATATATAAAGTATAGAGCTAGCCAGATTACAATTAATAACCAGCAAGCTTTTAGTTTTTGTAAAAATAGGAAGACTATAATTTGCCATTGGGGAACTTCCTTAATTAAGCAAGTGTGTTAAATTGTGCGAGCATTGAGCTGATGGCGAAAATGCTTATGTTTTTGCATCAGTTCGCGCTGATGATGGATAATCGCAGTGATCCTTATATGTAGATAAGATAGATTTGTATCTTGCGGTGCATAGTTAGTTGTGCGTAAATTGCAGCTGTGCCATATATAATAATATAGCTATTAATAAGCTAGATACAAATGTGTCCAAATTGGCCGCCTTGCACGTGGATCGTTAGAAAATTCGCTAATGATCGCCACTAACGACCTGACTACGCTAATTGGCAATGCTCAGAACTAAAACATATATCTGTCTATATATATATATATATATATATATACATATACTATATGTATATAATTAAAAGACACACACACACACAGACGAACCGTTTGTGATGAAGACATGCAACAAGGTTGCTTTATTTTCTCAGTCATCCACAAGATACAAAACACATACATAGGTATGTGGCGGCTGCTGTTGCAACTGCAACATGCCGCTAGCTGCTACCACGTCGCGTCGTGAGTTTCAATTAAAGTTCCATTAACGCTTCGCGACACACACAATTATCAAAAATTTAATTTATGCTTATGACATTTCCGGCAGCAGCCACCCAAAAAACAAAAAAAAAAAATCACAAACTCCCAACAAACGCCCCTGCCCCGCCTCCTTCCCCTATCTATCACATGCAAAATCGAAACAGTGTGCGTGTGTGTGTGTGTGTGTGTGTATTTTGACTAGATAAATAAATACACGTATATAGAGATATGCATGCAGTTCATTTGTGTATTTAAAGACAGCTCCCCTTTTCCGTCTGTCCGTCTGTCCGTCTGTCTGTCTATCTGTCTGTCTGTCTGTCAAGATCAAAGCAACTTTATGATTATATGCTCCAAGCATATCCATCACCATATGCAGCACATATATAACCCCAAAATGATCCGGCCAAGCTGTGTCCCTTTCAACCAACTCCCATCGACAAACATACGTAGATGCATCGAATTGATAATACCCTTCATTACCCCTGATTTCCATATATTATTACTATTATTATTATTAATATTATTATTATTAATATTATTATTATTAATATTATTAATATTTGGTTTTTTAATGGCAGTAATGTTAGCATTAAAGTTCAAATGTTAAGTTGGAAATTGGAAATTGAGGAACGCATATCCTCCCAGACTGAATTCAAACTGCCGACAATCTAAATTTAACTATAGTTTGAAAAATCAATCAAATTTTCCATCAAATTAGCGAATGGTTGTTTTGTTTGAAGCCTCGTAGAGGGTATTCTAAGTTTCGATACAAAATGTGTAACGCATTAAAGGAGATTTCTCCGACCACAAAAGACCACATAATAAAATAAGAAATAAAATTTCGATCTGTCGACTAAAATATAGATGTGAGCAGATTAACTCCGTTCTTTAGGGGAATACAATCTGCGTTCTTTCTTTGATTTATCCAAATGAGTTTGCTGCACATAACTTGGTCAACAAAATGGTGGCCAATACACGAACTCATCTCTCAATTGACAGTTCTCAGGGTAGCTATATGATATAGTGATCTGATATATATTGCACTCGCTGCAGTAAGCACCCCTGAACTGTTCAAATATGTATATATTTAGATACATACATATATATTTAACTAATGCCTATTTTAAAGCCTTACGCTTTTTATGCATTTTTAATGACAACAGGGTATTTGAAATATATTTGTGACTTTTCTCGCTCTAGCTACGTACATACATTTGAATACATATTTATATCTGTGTTTTTACTTTCAGCAGACAACATACACCACACACACACACACACACACACACACACACACACACACACACCCGAGCCGAACAACAATCAGCGCAGCGGGAGAGTCCAAGCGATACAGCGTTCCCGATACGAGAGGAATTCAAACTTTGCAGTCTGGAGTGCAATCAGTTGGTCTGCTCTGGCAGTAGCAGCAGCAACAACAGCGGCAACAACAACAGCGGCAACAACAACAGCAACAGTGACAACAACAAGTCAAGACAAATTGTCTACGCGTTGAGGTCTTGGCTATTGGCCTCCAGCGTGACGTTGTCGGCGTTGCACAGACGTTGGCGCCAGTAGCCGCGGGCAGCGCCACTCAGCGCCCATAATCACAACAAACATGGCAATGGCACAAACCACACACACACACACACACACACACACACAAACACATACACACATGGAAAGAGAGACTGCTGTGGCAATGGGCAGAGGTTTATGGCATGCGCCACGTAACCGAAACCGAAACCAAAACCAAAACAGGCAATGGGGCAAACGGCAACGCATCGGTAATTAAAAGTGGCATAATGGAATTTGCTGCAGTCAACCAGCCGGTCTAGGGGATGCAGGACCGTGGCGACATGGAAGAGGAATGGAAAGGAGAGGAGAGGAGAGGAGAGGAGAGGACACAGGTATCCAGGTACTCATCTAAAATGCAGCCCAGATCTCCTAGTTCTCTCAGTCGGCGAATGCTCAAAGGGATTGTGGAGTTTAAATCTAATTGTGCAGTACACTTTTGAATAGTAATGGATCTTGAGGATCCTAGTTGTAGTTCCCACACACACACACACACATATATATATATATATAAATTTATATATATCAGAGTATATATTTACATACAAAACTAAATGATAATTATTATTGAGTTTTGAATGTCAGAGATTGAAACAAAACTAATTTTAATTCATGGCAAATTGATTAGTAGAAATTGTTCACATATCGGCCGATTGTAGCTATGACAGCCATATAATATAGTGATCCGATTCGGTTAAACGATGACATGCCAACTTAAATAAATGCATAGAAACAATTTCACATGCCTATATAAAATACTTTATACTTAATAATAATAATAATAATAATACTTAATTGGATCGGAGACGTCTCCTCCAACAATATTAAATGTCTCTTCTTAATAATGATAATCATTAAATCAATTGATTGAGTTCATCAAATCATTTTAGCTATAAACTAATAATAAGCTCGTATTATTTATGATATATTTATATAAATATTGTATTGTATTGTCTGCTTAGTGATATAACTCAATCAAAACTCAATCGATTTATTAAAAAAAAAATACATCCGTTTTTTAGGAACACAATTTACTATGCAACTTAAATCTGCATTGTCAACAATATTTGATTTAGTATATATAATCATTTCAATGGGGAATCGGCTTAGTTGTGAATACGCGATAAATTATGACAAAAATTATATTTGAACTTTAACGAAATGGAAAATTGAAGCTGATTCCTGTTGATGAGGAGAGCTGAGGGTTGGGGGTTGTGGGTTGAATGGCCAGCCCCTAAAGCGGTGTGCTGTAACTGGGGCAGAGAGCAAGTGAAACAGAAACTTGACTGTGGCCACTTCAGGCAGCCGCACAAAGTGCAACATTTAACAGCACTCACATATACATTTGCATATATGTAAATGGATGTGCTGCTTTGGCTGTGCCCCATTCAGGCACAACGAACGATGGTAACCTTATTGGAGAGTTGCCTCAAGGAGCTTTGACCTGCCCCACCGCCACTGGGGCAACCTAATCTACACAAGCTGAGCTAAGTTGAGCTGAACTGAGCTGAAAGCCGGATGGGCTTTGATAACGTGCCGCCAAGTAGCATGCATGCCTGACTGACTGACTGACTGACGGACTGACTGACTGATAGACTGATAGACTGATAGACTGACTGGCTGCATTGGCCATAAAAGCTGGCCCAAATGCAAACGAAAATCCGTAAATCTCCAGCGCTCTTAGCACCTAACTAAACAAACATCCATTGCCAGGGAACCAGCCGCACGCCCCCTAATCAGTGGCATGTGTGAATTCTTGCCTTCTGGACTGGATGGGTTGCCAGCCGCCCACCTGCCCGCGTCCCTCTCTGCTCCAATCTTCCCAGCGCTCATGTGTGTGCATCTGCATCATCTGCCTTCAAAATGTGTGCCAGTGAGCTTTTCATATTTCAATTTGTTTATGCGCCAGCTGCTGGTCATAAAATCTGCTTACAACTAGTAAACCTACTTAAAGCCCCCATTCTCTTTCCCCCCCCCCCACGACACACACACACACACACACATACAATACCTTTGTAAGGGGGGAAACCCAATCTATACTATTCAAATGGTTCAGGTTATTTTCACGTATTCTTGTCAATGTTCATGTTTGCTTGTCAGACAGATAAATTGTGTTTGTTTAAATTGTTAATTTCTGTTTTGTCGCAATAGAGAAAATAAACCCCCAACATGGTTAACTGGAAGTTGAGCTTACCTTGCAGAGGGCAATGCCTGTGTCCAGGCGATCCATAAAGTTTTCCGCATTGATGCTTAGTTCCGGATAGAGCATGCTCAGCCATTCAGCCAGATCCTCCTTCATCGCCTCCAGATACTCCTCGCTGGACTTGAAGGGCCTGTACGGCCGCGCCTCAAGCATTGCCATGCCGCCGATATCTGCTCCTCTCTCTCTCTCTCTCTCTCTCTCTCTCTCTCTTTTTCGGTATATCTTTTGCAAGTTGATCACTTAATGTTATAGTCTTGCTATATATCGATTTGACTCTCTCGTTTCAGATTTGAGTGGCTGTCGAGGGTTTTGGGGGGTGTCGCGAATAGATTAATTAGTTATCGTGCATAGATTTGACACGGTCTTCTTCTGCTGCTTCTTCTTATGGTTGCTGGAAGTCATGCATTGTCTCGATCGTTAAGAGAACGTATATTTATTCTCCTTCGTTCCTTCGTTCCTTTTTGTTTTTTTTTTATATTGCTCTCAAGTTCTGCAAATAGAATTGAATTTGGAAACGTTTATGTGAGTTGGGAATTAAAAACACAAATTAAAAAAATTGTATATGCTTAAAATCAGATCAGGTTTCGTTTCGAAACAGTGATTCGTTCGTCGTTTTATGGATCGTTTGAAATATGATACAAGTTCAAATATATTAGGTGTTGAATATTAAAAAATAAATGTCGCCATTAAGTATTGCTTATGGCTACTAAAAAGTAGAATATGTGCGTTTTTTTTTTTCAGAATGCAATGGCAATTTATTCACTCTCGTTTGAGCTTATTTTTTTTTTAATTTAGCGCACCATTTGCAAGCCTCTTTACTGCGCCAAGTGGAATATGTAAATCAAATGTCAGCATTAGTAATTTGCTGTAAAATCCATTTACCTGCCACAGTTGTGAGCGTGAGTGAATGAATGCGTGAATAAATGCAAAGTTCTGGCCAGAAAATGAAAACCGGAACATTCCTGAATTTATAACTAATGAACTGCACGTTCAAACAACTGATTAAGATAAATAAAAATAATAAAAACACACACACACACACACACACACATACACATCGGGTGGTATCATAAATTTCAATATGTACATATTCCATTAAATCTGCATTCCAAATACATATTTGCACTTAATGGATTGCCACTTTTCGCCAGGTTCCCTCCATCCCTGCACCTTCGCTTGCCAGCATGCCTGCATACCCTGAATAATCCACCCCAACAATTCCAACTGTCCGCCCCCCCCTCCCAGCAAACCCCTCTTATTACAGACAATGCTCCACTGGTCGGCTGTAGAAATGAATGAATGTACATTAAAACGAACGAACGGCGTAAATTTATGACTATGGAACTGCAGCTGACATAATTATGGGACACAAAACCACAATAGCAACAACAACAACAAGCAGCAACAAGCAACAACAAGCAGCAACCGCCAACAGCAGCAGCAGCAATAACTACAAAAAACTATACAAATAAAATCAATAAATAAAACATAAAAGTGACTCGCGGCGGTCGGTTACTTAAAAGCCTCAACAGCAACAACAACAGCAGCAACAGCAACAACAACAGCAAAACAACCTCAAAAATACAACAACAATAACTAAGAAAAAAAAAAGAAGTAGCAGAAGAAATATTGCCGTTGGGCGCCAGGTTAATGGTGGTGCCAGTGGCAGCCGCAGTGGCCAACAGGCAACATGGTAAGCTGCCACCACCATCACCACCACACCCCTCACCGCCCGCCCCTAGCCCACAAAGCTGTTGATGATGATGCGGCTACCCCCTAAACCCCAAACCCCAAACCCCAAACCCAATCCCACACTCTGCTACCGCCAATTGCGAAATCCAACTACTGAACGCTAATTAGCGGTAAGCTCAATTGAACTGTGAACTTCAAGGAGCGCGCAGCGGCAGCAGCAGGCAAAGCTGCCACAGCTTTTGTGGCAAGCAAGGAAGATTAATGCCATCACCGCAACGGTCTTGTGGCTGCGGCTAAATGCTGTCTGAGCTCATTGCACATTCCCAAAATATCCAAGGCTATAGGGACGACCATAAAACTTATCGCTTATCTATTTATCAAATTGTTGTTGTTGTTGTTGTTGCTGTTGTTGCTGTTGCTGCTGAATAAGTTGTTGCATGCAGTCGAACCGTGCGAATTCAATCATTTCGCTGACCTTGCTGGAGTCGTAGAACTCGTTCCTGATATAGTTACATCTACAGTGAACTCTGCTCCGTATAACTGCTCCAGACTTGAAAACTAACCATTTTTATCGAAGACCATCAAAGATCAAAGATCTTATCATTTAAATTTCATATGCATTATTATTTGGACCTTATACTTAAAGTCTAGTTAATAATGAGTTATGCTTTAAGCCAGCATTATATTGCTGACATTTTATGGCTAATACCTAAGTCTAATGTTTCCTAATTTATATTTCAAATTATCACTGACACATATCTAATTAGGACTTTGATCACCTGTTTAGTGCTTATAAGGATAACCATCTACATATTTATAACTTTAGCCTTTGCATGTTCAGTCATATAACGTATACCGTTAATACCTTATACGTTAATATCTTAATATCAATATCGGCTATACATTTTAACTTATGCCAAAGCGAGTAACTTTCTTTAAGCCAATTATCACTTCTGGAATTGGAAGCGAAACTTTCTCGCTAAAAAAAAAACACCATTCGTGCAATATAATAAAATTGAAAACCTTATTTTTCGACTTAACCAACAACAGCAAAAAAAAAAAAAAAAAAGAAAAGAAGTTTAATTAAATTAAAGAAAAGAAAAGGAAAACAATTGCATATACGCAATCGCGTTTTGGTTTTTGTTTTTTGTATATTTTTCTGGTTTGTTTTGGATTTTTTTTTTTCTTTTTTTTTTGCTATTGCCATTTATGTAACATTCAATGATACAACGGCGACGAAGTGGGCCTTAATTAAGCTGCAGCTAAACTCGGTTAAGTTAAACTTAGCTCGCCGATCGCATTAAGCAACAAGCAACACTTTAAAGTTTAAGCGATCAAGAAAGGAAAGCCTCATTGCAAACACAACGATGCCCAAATGCCCTGACGAACTAACATAGTACTAATTATCTAGTTTCTTCTTCCTGAAATTTAAATATATATCATATCTGTATCAATGTATCAATATACTCAATGTGAAAAATGTAGTTTTCACGAGCCGTGATTATCAATTGAAATGAAGATCGCATTGCAATATCTGCATTTGACATCTAGCCTAAATAGAATAGGATTTGATTCTAATTAACTGAATTATCTAGGAGAGAAATCAGAAGAAACCCAATTCAAATTCACGAATCAAGTCCAAAACCTTTCAAGAAGCAGTTACAGTTACCTAAATTCATAAATAGTACCATGAACATAATTTGCAATACGTTTTGTAATTGTTTTCATACGTAAAGCTGGTTAAAAATTGAAAACACTTCAAACTCGATGCCTAAAACGAATTCAAGTGTACTTTTTATGTGTGTCAACTACCGATCCGGTATTGAAAGATCTATAAAAAGACTATGAAGAATATCCTAGAATTCGAATTTGTACAAAGATCTATGAATATTGCTAGATTCAGATAATCTTATGGAAACCAAGCCTTAGCAGAGTAAGATCCTAAGCCTAAGATCAGAATTTAGGTGGTTTACATTGGGAGTTTGTGCATAGACTTAACATAAATTGTACTGATTGGCAAATATGCTCGGCATGTGTTATTTACACACATTTATATATATATATGTATGTATATATATATAAACAGACAGCTACGCCCAAATGGAATATTGGTTAATTAGTGGCATTGATGGAGCGATTGCGGATTACACAAAAACTCTCTGAATTGGGTTGGTGGGGCAGGGTGGGGGAGTTAAGGTTTACTAATAGTTTGATAAGTTAGTTAGTCATTTTGTTTTGTGCAACTTTTGATTGGAAATTGTAGCAAACAACAATGCGCCCCGGGGTCCAAAAGAAATCGCAATTTGGTAGATATTCGTCTTTTGAATTTCACTGATGAACTCACACACACCACACACACATCACACACATCACACACACAACACACACAGAGATGTGCGTAAATGGGTTGCGTAAATTTGGCTAGTTCGATCAGTGAGTGAATAGGAGCTGAATGAATATAAACACTGATCGATGGGATTGATCAATGGATGGATTGGCGACTGCCACGCCCCCCCATTGAGAGATTGAATCAAATATGCGAAAATGTGCGCATATTATTATTGTTGATTTGCTTGAATGTAGTATTTCGCATTCAGCGACTCTTTCTTCACCTGACCCCAAACCCCCCACACCTCCCACTCTCCCTCGCGATTTTCTCGATTCGTTTCGTTTTCGTTTTCGAATTCGATTTTTTGTTTGTTGTTTAAATGATTAGCGGTATTTTCGAAAGTCAATTTAATTAAAAATTCAAATTGTGCATAGGATGCACCAATCGTCAGCGGAATGCTAAAAAAAACAGTCACTTCCCACTTAAGTTGAAATAATTTTGTAATCTTTGTCGGCGCCAGCTGAAGTTTTTGGTTTTTTTTTTTTGTTGTTGTTGTTGTTTCCAAG